>BSQZ01000008.1:7895000-8140000 GCA_033239005.1 Lamellibrachia satsuma
TCTGTTCCGCCAACTCTTGTTGCAGTTGCTCTATCGACCTGTGGTCCCGGATTTTCTCCTCTTCAAGTTGTGCCACGTCCTGTTTCATGGATATTATTGTCTCCGTCTGTTCCCCCAACTGCTGCTGCATCCTTGAAACCAACGTCATCACGTTCGCCTCGTTGTCTCCATTGTCGCAAGATTTGGTCGTGCATTGCGATACAGTCGGGTCCGGACTGAAGACACACACGATGACCAACACGGCCAGTAAACACACGAGTCCGTCAGACATGTCAGCGCACTACACGACACAAATGGTGAACCGTTCACTACAAGACACAATTAAATGCTAACCCTCTTACTACACGGTACAAATGCTGAACTGCACACAAAATCAACTGCCGTGTACCTCCGTTAGGCTGAGAGTGAATAACGCCGTCTCTGACTGACTCATGTAGCGCATTTCTACAACGGTCAAAAGGGATGGTCGGTTTATTTTTAGTTAGACAAACCGAGTGTTCGTATGCCCTAGTATAAACGTCCTGGCGTAAGAATGCCCAGGAAAGATATTGCTCTGCTTACCGTATGCTGGGTAGCATTAACAGAGTGGTACACCGGTTTATGTTGTTTCGGAATTTACAGTTGTTTCAAACTGTTTTGTGAGTTGATCATAACAAGGTTACATTGCGGCTTCTAAAGCGGTAATAGTGTCTCGTCAACAAAATTTCAACCACTTGAGTCACGATAGAAGCCTACATAAATAGAGCACCCTCTTGTTTACAGGTGGGTGATTAATGGTGTAACTCTGTGAGCTCAGTCAATTCTGCCTCCACCTTTCACGAGGACACGGTTGAATGACTGCGTTAAGACTGTGATCCCGAGTCGGCGCCGCCGCCAACAATCGAAGTCATGTTTGTGAAATGTTTTTCTCTAGAAGCACGACATCATCAAGACACATTGTCGAAGTTGCCAGTGATCTCTTTGTAGACAGTAAAACCCGACGTGACCTTCCGAATTCCACATACTCAGCGTACACTTCTTGACATTAAGACTGGCATAGCCGAAACATAGACATTACTCCAACCACCTGTTACGGAACTAGAACAAAACTTTCAAGTTTGAACAAAACAAAATGTAGAATACTACAATTTACCACGACTTTAACACAATTGCACAACTAGTTTTGCGGTAAATGCGTCATATGCAAAGGGAACAGAATAACCGTACATCCATGACATGGGATCTAAGGTTTCATCCATAGCAACCAACCCTCAGACTCAGGCTCTTTAATTTTTACCAGTGAGGGGTGCAACCTCCCGGAGGACAGCGAGGGATCAATATGGCCTATATCAAGATTATTAATTGGCACAAATCAAACTTAACAACTTGATACTATGTTGATAGCACTCATTATATGTTAATTTTATTATGGCATACCACACACATTCTTCTAGAACAAACTGTTAAAACATGACATAATATGCATGGTTTAATTCGAAATAAATAAATAACACTTTTCACACACCACACACAAGTGAAAACATGTATAGAACAAATGAAATGTAAAATCATAATTCTATGTGTGCTCACTTAAAATAAATCTATGAAAGTCTACATTCAGAAATTAGAACAACCCTAGTTACTATATCTTACAAAACAACTATGTCCACGCCAACAGTTATGTATCATTTCTACCAATGTCCCGGGGGGGGGGGCACTCAATACGTCACCAGTATACCATCCTTTAGACAACTCCCAAGTTTTATGGGTGTGTTTTGTGCACCAAAGCACGTTGTTGCAAGCAACATGTATGGGTAATTCAGGGTATATATTTCGAACAAGAACTGTGATTTCGTTTCACGGCAACTTTACGTAATTTTTACTTAATATTAATCTAGTAATAAAATAAGTTAGTGAATTGTACAACTTGAAAAGGGTATAATTTTGACAGATGTCTAAAATGTGTTGGGGGGTCAGTTAGATAAATTCTCAAGGATGGTATACTGGCAACGTATTGATTGCCCCCCCCCCATGGCCAATTTAACAAGAAACTTATGATGCAACTTAACAAGGAGAAGGTTGTTTTTATCATCAACTTTTAAAACAGTCATCATATATTAACTAATAGGCATGCTCTGCAGTCTGCACCAATGCATTAAATACATGGGTGGATAGAACGGTATTACATTTCTTATGATTCATAACCTAACTTAACTATACTATTTTGCATTAAACTGAAAGATAAATGTTGAATTTGCTCAATTATGCAAACATATTAATTAGTGATGAAAAAGTGATGCACTATTGTTAGGGATTACACCCTTAACACTGTCCTTTCGTTAAGGATTACACCCTTAATACTGTCCTTTTGTTAAGGATTACACCCTTAACACTGTCCTTTTCAACCCTGTTAAGTATTATCTGTTCAGTAGCCGCCACTATGTATAAGCATTATCTGTTCAGTAGCAGCCACTAAAAACAAGTATTATCTGTTCAGTAGCAGCCACTAAGTACAACAATCACAACTTCGCATTCTCAACAAATATTTTACATATAGACAACTGAACCGTTGTGTTGCATGTTCAAGTGTAATTCGTACCCGTGTTTGAATAATGACGACTCTTACTTTCTCTAAACAATTCTACTTTGGGTTACTGATATAAAACATCATCAATTATTTAAAATATGTACTCTGTCCACATTCCATTCAGCACCCAATAAAATCTGAATAAGAACAATATTTTTAAATGTACATTTTACTACCAACAATAAAACTAATAAGACAGACCAAACACCTACATACTAAACGTTTTGTTACTCCCCAACAAAGTGTTCATATTTTATAAATGATTGTTAAGTGAAAATTAATACCTATTAGTATTTGTTAAGAGGAAAGGCCCAATCCCAACATTCTTACAATTTGTTTAAAATCCCCACCCCACCACGAGACATCACAACGATTTAGACAATCTTTGTTGGCCACATCCTATGGTAGCAGATACTATTTGGAGTCCGCAGAATGGAAATATGCACTGTTTTCATACCAGTTGTCTCAATACTGTGGTATCGAAGCCTTGCCCTAAATAAACTATAGAGAGACAAACACAAATGATACCCCAATTTCCACAGCAGGTCCATCATTCCTTGTGTGTGAGGTTTAACTGAGTAGCACTATTTACCACAGGCCAGCTTACATAGGGCGCATGTTCTTGAAAGACTTACAAATTAATAACTCAAGTTTTCCATAAGTATGGCGACAAAGCTGCCTCCGGGGAGGTCACTCACAGAATATCTAATGCCGAAACAACATGGCAAATTTAAGATTATAATGCAAGCCTGCCAGTCTTGGCTGAGATTCAACGTGGATTGTATAATACTTCAGTGTTTAGTACATCGGTCATCGGATAATATTTACGCAGATATTCCTTGAGTGATCCCCTGTGACAGTACTGTCGCCATATTTACAGAAAACTTTAGTTACAAATTCATAAGTTTTGTGAGAATACAAGCCCTGACAAATGAAATCACATCAACGAACACGGAATCAATCAACCATGAGATCCACAAATAAACCCTAAAACTATGTACACCTTACAGTCCTCTACATCTTTGGAGGGACATCCGTGCCTGTACGACTTCGCTTCCACGTTGCCAGCATCTTCCCCAGTTGCTTCTGCTGGGTCTTCCCTGAGGATGAACCCACGGATGAGGGTTTCATCCCCGGTCGTGCACCAGCAGACGCCCGTATTGGGGCCACACCCTTCAATGTTGAATGCGAACTACCTTTTGGGGCTACACCTGTGTGCATGTCATCCCTGGATTGGACATTGGATGCCCCAGCTTTCTGTGTCGGCTTGGTAGGCTGTTTTCCTGTTGTGTGGCCATGCAAGACAGTCTTCGGTTTCCGCTTCACTGGTTTCGAGGTACCACTGCCTGTCTTAGCAACAGTGACTTTCCGTGTTGGCGAATGTGAACCCGTTGACTTCTTGTGAGTTTCGGCTTTTGGCTGTTTCTGAAACCTGATTGGTGCTGCCCTCTGTGTGGCTTCCAGTCGTGCCTTCGCTTTTGTGTGCGTTTCCGCCTTGCGCTGCTGTGATGCTTCGATGAACTGACTGCGGCGCTTTGCAAAAGCATCAGCCAGTGACAGTCCAACAAAACTATCGCTGGAGTCACCTGAAACAATGGTCAAGTAGTTTGCATTTACTTATACAGTAACATAAGCATAAGTCCTTTCGCTATCAAATGGTTATTTTACAAAATATTCGTAACAACAGTTACACATGTTACACATTTGACCTGAAGTATCTTCAAATAGGTTAAAGAAATAGTGATTACAACCACCAATAGGTTGTTCCTTCTACTTGTAATGAATCTATGTAATCAAATAATAATAAAGTATATTGTAATTTTACCAACATTTATAGTGCTCATCCTACCACTAGTGCTCATCCTACCACTAGTGCTCATCCTACCACTAATGCTCATACATCCATCCTGACTCTTGCTGTTTTCTTGTTCAATCAGAAATGTTTTTGTAATTTTTATGGACAAGACAATCAAAGTTTTCTATGATGCTGTAATCGAACCCAGGCACTGACTTCAGTGGATTCACACAGCAGCTAGCCAAGAATGCACAGCGTCCCTGACTCCACTCTCACATTACCAACTTGCCTTCGGTGTGTAAAACGGGGAAAGACACGATCCTGTCCTCGTCATTTCCGTCGTCCGTGCCACTGCCTGCTTCTCCTCCCAATGGCTGGAAGACAACCGGTCTCCCCTCGTCCCTTTTCCCAATTCTCCCGCTGGTCATCCCGATGTTGCCACCGACATCCCTGTATCGCCCAGGTATGACAGCCCTCGAATCAGACACTGGAAGCGTTGGGCTCGGATCGTCCACCTGCCTGGTGGCGCCACCATGTGGCGAGGCACTGTCAACTGACCGTTCGTGTTGTATGAAGGACATTAGAGAGCTGCTGATGTTCTCCTCTGATGTTGGGGCAGCCGAGCTGGGGTCATCTCCTTGACCGGCCATGGTCGAGTTCAGACTGACCAGTGTGAGGTCCGGTTCGTCCGTGATACCCGTGTTGTCCTCTCCCAGCTGGGTGTGTGAAACAGATGTTTACAGAAACTGTTTACATTTATTTACAGTAACAGTTTACAGTACTTTCTCAGTTTGCACAAGTTCACAGGATTAGTTTACGTAAGAGCACAGGATCAGTTTACGCAAGTTCACAGGATTAGTTTACAAAAGTTCACAGGATCAGTTTACACAAGTTCACAGGATCGGTTTGCACAAGTTCACAGGGTCGGTTTACAAAAGTTCACAGGATCAATTTACACAAGTTAACAGGATCAGTTTACACAAGTTCACAGGATCAGTTTACACAAGTTCACAGGATCAGTTTACACAAGTTCATAGAATCAGTATGCACAAGTTCACAGGATCAGTTTACACAAGTTCACAGGATCGGTTTACAAAAGTTCACAGGATCAGCTTACACAAGTTCACAGGATCGGTTTACAAAAGTTCACAGGATCAGTTTACATAAGTTTGTAGCTATTAAGGCTATTTACATTTTCACAAGCTAATGATTATTATAAAAATATGCTCATCTCCAATGTGTTTGCCTACAAAGGAGACATAGGATCCACTTACCGCTTCAACAAATTTCTCCCCCATCAACGCCAAACCCACTCCTTGCTCTGGGCTTCCCTGGGCTGTCGAGGTAGCTGGCATGTCATCGAGTCTGCGGGTTGGCTCTATCCAACTCCCAGCAGGTGGCACCACAGTTGTGGACACATCTGCTTCGGGGGATGATGGCGGAAGTTTTGGGGTTGAAGCTCTTTGTTCGACAGACGGTATTAGTGGATGTGGCATAGCCCTCAACTGTGCGACATCATCGGCAGCGGTTTGGGAACTGCTACAAACAGCAGTTGCGGAGTAGCCAGGAAGAGTTCCTTGTGACTGACAAGGCATCTCCTTTGCTGTCTCTTCCCTCTGGACATCCTCATCCCTGTTTGCAGGCAACAGGGAATGCCTCCCCTGTTCGTCCAACGAATCGGATAGGATAGAATACTGTGTAAGATCGCATTCGGGACCCGACATCAAAGCCAGTGTCGCCATCTGTGAGTGAATCCGAGTCATCGTGTCTGATTCGCCTGATATTGTGTACTGGCTGAGGTCTGTCAGGATGGTTGTACTCGTATCGCTGTTCTCCCGACTCTCTGCTAGTAATGAAGTTATCAACACGTCAGTTGGCAGCGTGGCTTGAGACGATGTCACCGATTGGCTGCTCGGTGACTGCTCGTTGCCACTACTCTGACCAATCAGTTGTTGTTCGTCGGGTGAACTCAAATAAACTGGTTTTACATTGCTGGGTGCACTCATCGAAAGTTGCTGTGCACCAATTGTGCTGCCACCTGCAGGCTGGGACATAACCTGCGGTGGATAATGACTGGTGACCGGTTCTGTGTTGCTAGTTTCGGCCAGTGTGAATCGTTCAGCAGCCATTTGTTTTAGCTTCGAGCTGAGGAACTCTGTCCAGTTGATTTCCCCATCATTTCCGCAAGCGTTGCTGCTCCGAAATGATACTGACTTCCCCTCACTGCCTCTCTTTGGTGGCTCGTCTTCCCCGACACAAGGAGACGAGGTGAAGGAAGGGAAGGGTCCGCCCTCATCCCCAGTCATCCGCACTGATCTGCCAGCTGCCGGGGTCGAAGACAGTGGCAGCTGATGCATCAAGGGATGGCGTGTGGGTGTCACTGACGAGCCACTTATGTCTCCGAAATTTGGACTCTCTGCGGGTGTTGCAGCCGAAAAATGTGGCGATCCCAAGTACTGTATTTGCCGCAACGATTTTCCCTCTCCCAGTAACCCCATCTGTGAGGCTGCTTCTGAGGACCTCCACTGGGGGGAGCAGTCTGCGGTGGTGCTGTGAGAAGTGTCGGATGCCAATGAATCTACAGTAATGCCGTCGGGACGGGGCATGTAGACATCGACGTCTTCGTTTTCGTCATCATCGTCAATGGACGGGCTCCCGTAAAATGATTCTGAAACAAACATGGACGTCACGAGGAAATGTAATGGCATAACATTCTGAACACGCAGTTCTCCTGCCATACCGAGTCTCCAGTATGGCGGGAGAACTATCGCTGTTATTTTTGTCATTTTTCAAACATCATGCAGATCTCCCAATTTAAAATAAACATACATGTGTGTATATATAAAAACCTAAAAAATTTACTTGCAAATGTAAATTTTTTTCACAGGAGAAAGACCTTGCATAATTCAGATAAAACAGATTTGGTAGGTGGTCCCACAAAACGGATAAAAAATTCATTAAACTTCCTTGAAATAAATTTTTCGTCCTGAGATCCCATGTAGGTGAGATCTTTCACTATTTGCTTGTGCCAATTTGGAAGGTCTGAACATGACATCTGAATTTTATAACTGATGGGTAGGAATCACCCACTACCCCGCCCTCTGTCATTCCCTTCCCCTCTCCCATCTTGTTAATTCTGTCTTTTTCTCATTTTCTTGCCTATACAGTATATACCCTTTTGCTCTTCCACTTTTATGAACAACTCTCAAGAAATAGGTTAACTGTTTTCAGAGAACTGTGCATTCAAGAAGCCCCAATAGAAGCTGTCAATAAAACAAAGCGATCCTTGTGAACCAGGGGTCATTTTGTTATCACCCATGATGGATCCACCCTTACAAATGCGGAATTGAACGTTTTGTTTTGCAAGAGGCAAATGGGCAGTAACAAACCTAGAGTGGCCAGGAATGGTTTGCAGTAAGTCTGCACCTGCAGCATAGAAAGGACAAATTGTTAGGAAGCAACAAACATTAACAAAATGACATCATAGAAGTTTTCTGAATGGTAAAACAACACAAGTCAACTTGCTGTGTAGGAATTGATCAATTACTTGATGTAAAACTAAAATGCTACGTTTGGTATTTTGGTTCTCTTGACATCTATATTCACCTCATGTTCAAGTTAAACAGAATTTGCTTTTTGGAGAACACTAAAATAAGCAACATTTTTAATTTGCGTACGTCACTTGAGGTGACCGAAACCAAGTGGCCAAGAAGAACAATGCATGCTGGTGTGTCCTTCTGGGGCAGTGTTATCTATTTATACCAGCTATGGAGATGTGTTTGAGACATCACGCTTACCGGGTAGGCATATGCATTCCTGCCAAATTTGTGGAGTTGAAATCTATACTTTAAAAGTATCTGCACTTCACCTGCTATAAGTTTGACATTTAATTTTATATTTTTGTGGTGAACACAATAAAATATGTACTTTATAAAAAAAAATTATTTAAAATAAATATCTTAAAATAAAAAAAATCCATATTGCATACAGGAAATATATAAAATGTGGCAGGTTTGCATTTTTCTGTACTAGAAGTACCACTGACAGGAGAACTTCACAACACTTACATTTGCAGGAAGTTCTCCTGATGCAAACTGGGCAATGTGTTGCAGTGGCAGCTGCTGTTGCGGTGGTGGCAACTGCTGCTGTGGTGACAATTGCTGCTGGGGTGGCAGCTCCAGGCTCCTAGACACATCCACTCTGGTCTTACTGAAAACACCTGAATCGGACTGATATGCCACTCGCTGTCCAGGGTGGTCACCCTGCTGCTGTGGTGCACTGCCACTCTGGTAGGTGTCACCACTGGTTGTGCTGAAGATGGCCGAGTCAGTCTGGTACACTGTGGGGAGCATCCGGTCTTTCCGCGTGACATCCCGTCGCTGCATCAGGTTATCAAGGACGTCACCGCTGCGAGGAGTGTCACCACTCGTCATGCTAAACACAGCAGAGTCCGTCTGGCGCATTTGATAACCTGACTGTGAAGTCGCTGCGTCTTGCTCAGCTGCTTTCTCTGTTGTATTCATACGCTGTTCCATCACCTCTTTGCCAGCTGGTGTCTCTGCCTCGATGATCATGCTGAGTTCGTGCGGTGTCGACGGCCACTGTCTGTGGAACACAGGCGGCGGATGATTACGACGTAAAATGCTGCCCTGGTCTCCAGGTGGTGCCACATAACTGTTTCGCGTAGCGCTGCTTCTTGGTGAGCTGTCAACATCGCTGTCCAATTCCGACCCTGACTGTTCCTCTTGTTGTCTTCGTTCCATGTATCTCAACAAACCATCTCTGCTGTCTGCATGCTCCTCTTCCTGTTCGTATGCATGGTTTTGTGGAAATCTGACACTAGACCTTTCCCTTTCCAACTGCCAATCCTTATTTTCCAATTTCTGACCTATATCCTGGTACTTTTCAGTAATGTTTCGCTTCTCCTGCTGTAGGTTGCACAGCTGGGTTTCCAACTTCGCCTGACACTGATCAAAGTTCGACAGCACCTGCGAGAATGCCGCCTGGTGGTCACCTGCCACACCGCCACCTAGTGGCAACATTGGCTGTGTTTGATCAACGATATTTCCCCTCCCACGACCAGACTGCGCCAACGAATAAGAACCGCTCATTTGACCAGCTGACATTGTTGGTGGCATGCGATCGGGCACCCACACGTTGTTCGGCGATAAAGATGCTTCAGACGAGAGCGTTTGCTCCACGGTAGTACCACTTATGCCACTAATTTCCACATCGTGGAACTGACCAAGGTCGGACATCTTCTCAAAGACCGACCTCCGTCTGTCGCTGCTCATAGTGCCGTGTTGCATCGACAGCGGTGGTACTTTCAGCAATGTTGATGCTTCCTGGAACAATTTTTGGGCTCGGTCGTGTAGTCGTTGCCGTGCCTCTTCAAGCAGTAGCTTCTTTCTGTCACCAACGTCCACTGCTGTGTGCCTCAGTGCAGTCTCATCCTACAGTTAAACAACTCACTAGTTAGGTGGATAAACACATAAAATGGGCAAGATTGTGCACTTTTGTATAGATTTGTGACAGTTTGCATACATATGCTACTTGGGTGTCTGAAGATTTTCTGATATAGTGCCATTTGAACAGTGCCCCATGGTGGTCCACAGCGCCACCTAGTGGTTGAACAGATACATAGCACAGCAGATATATAAAAACAAATTGCATTTTATGATAGTGACGTGATACTTGGCACACACCTAAATCATACATGAACTAAGATGCAGATTTAGTCATAGATGGTGCAGGCGGCCATTTTTTTAAAAACTTACTTATGTCATCCACTTAAAGATAGCCGAGTAAATATCTTAAGAACTGTGTCATCTAGGTTTTCGTGGGCATTATTATGGTTACATCACATTCAGCACTAACCAACTGCCTAGAAAGCATTTAATTTATAGGCGTTTACAAAATATTTGACATAAATCCAACTTAAATTGTTGACCATCACATTTGCATGTCAGTTTGGTGGTGACATTTAAGGAGTGAATCCAAAATTGCTTTGGTTTTTGTTGTAGGGACCTAATTTTTCATACCGATTAGGTCCTAAGACCCAATTTTTTAATACCATTGTGTGAATACTGTGTACCCTGTTGGCATATTTATTTTCACATAAGTCTGCAAAGGTCTAATGAAGTAATATAATGTTCATACAAACAAACAAATGAATAAATAAACTATTAACTATTTTATTCACATTAACCACTCTTAGCAGAAAGTACTACAAATTTCTACACATCATTGAATATATAAAAATTCTGGTTTCTTGACTCGTTAAAATAGATATTGTTTCTCATCTCCAATTATTTTGGCCGTGTCTCTGCTGACAAAGGGCGTGAGACAAGACAAAAATATTCGGTGATGAGAACCAAGTTGTTTCTTGTGTGGTAAGCAACGTCTATCACTTTGTACAACTTATTTTAAAACATAACAAAATACCAAAAGAATTACTAAACAGTTATTAAAAATTAGCGTCCTTTCTTGTTCACCCAAATACTCTACCTGTTGATCTTGAATAACAGAGGCACCACCAGCCCTGCTCAGGGGGGACATCCCTGCAGTAGACACTGTGGTAGCCAGGCCAGAAGTATACTGCCTCGGTGGTTGCTGGGGCCAGGTCTGGGTAGTTGCCATGGCATCCGGCCAGTATGGTGTCTGTCGCACTGGTAATGCCATGCCAATCGGTTCCGTTGCCAGGGACGATGGGTCAGTTTCCGTTAACGACACAGTGGACGAAGCTGACGTGATGGACATGGGAACTGACTGAGACGGGGCAGATATCAACTGAGATGATAGTGCCCTTCTGCGGGATTCTATTTCGTTCAGTCGCTCTTGTAACAGTCTCTTCTGAAGTCTGATGAGAAAATATGGAAACGGTCAGGATATGGACACATGTTTGAGAAGGAGGGAGGGAGGGAGGGACAGCTCATAATTGCAATCTTCGCACCAACTCTGTGTTACCAAAATAAACCTTGACCATGAACATAAGCCATGAATGGAAAATGACCACATGTGAAATTATATGTCTTTTGAAAACTATGAACAAGACCAGAAGAGACAAGATCAGAAACGAGCATTTAAGAGACAGGGTGCATAAACGACCAGTCCTTGAACACATCGAAAAGCAAAGAATATAATATTTTGGCCGCTTAGTCAGGATGCAGCCAAATCAATCAGTAACAAGAGCATGCAACATGAAAACACGTGGAGTCAAAGCAAGACACTGGCCGAGAAAGCAGTGGTCGATGATGTTACAGAGACACCACGGAAACACAAGCTGACACATACTCACACATCACAACTTGTTGTTGAGCGAAGGTTACATTTTCATGGCAACAGCGACAGGATAAACTAAAGAACTAGAACAGTTTGTAAGACTCACTCCCAGTCGCGCTGCTGTTGCTCCGTATCCCGCTTCAGCTGCATGCTCTGTGCTGCCACCTGGTCTTGTCTTTGGCGCTCGGCCATAAGGGTGGCAGACATTCGCTGTGTTCTCACTGGTTGGCTGCGGAATCGAGCAGCTGCCTCCAATGGATGCAGCAAAGTTCGGGGCTCTGGGATCATACAATGTACATTTAAAGCTCCATCCTTAATTTGATCTTTTCCCTCCTCTGATATCAGATTCATTTCACGACAAATCTAACCTACCTAGAACCCACTACAACATGATAGCTCATTTGTAGAAATCTTTTATTTAGTCTTGGTGAAATCGTTGGACAAACTATTAAATTATTTTTAACTGAACCCGGTCAAAATATGGCAAACAAAGGGCAAGATGTCCAGTTCTGTACATCATAACAGGCTTTTACAGGCCTGAATGGAGAAGGGCATTTACAGGTACTCAACCTTGAGGTGTCATTTATCTTGACAGATATTGTCAATATTTTATCATATTTTACGAGCCAAACATCTTTCTTGACCCAAACATGTTTTGAGCATTTGGAGTATCTTATATGCTATTACTCTAAATAGTGTACAAGGGTAGAACAAATTAAACTGGCAAATTCTCTAGTGGTCTTTTGGAAACTTCTTCTCATCAAATTACAATTTAGACAAATGTAACGCTACTAAAGTGTTAAAATGTAGCATAAGAAAACTCATTTGTTTTCATGGATTCCCAGGCCCCACACAAATGGACTTAGATACAGTAATATAAAATACATGCATCAAATATAAATGAATAAACACACATGGGAGGAATCATAAAATACGCATATTATTTCAACTGCCAAATGTTTTTTGTACTACACTGTATCATTAATTCAATATGAAAGTGGCATTGCCATAATATAAAGTGGTGTTGCCATATATAAACAGCTGGCCTGCCATAGCAATGTTTTCCTAAATTACCAATACTTTTTCATTGAGATTTCATCTTAGCAATCTGGCCAAGAGAGTTAACAAATCTCCAGCATATCCAACTTCCATTTCAAGGTATCGTTGTTTAACAGCTCAGGGGACCTCTCAAAACGTTTCATGTCATCACAGATCTTGTAACTTATGAGAAGTATTCTACCATGCTATAACGACTACACAAAAGCTGCTGATTCGTAAAAATACATAACTGTCACATCTATAAAATGACGCTATGTTACTAAATACAAGGACATCTTTGAAAATCATAAATCACACAGGTATAATGTTTATTACACACTGTTATCATAAAACTCCTTCTAGTATAAACTATATATATATTCTAACATCTTCATCACCTAAATGTGATTTAATGAACACCAATTTTTAAATATAAATCAAGTTTATAAAATATCAACCTTTCCACTCAGACCGCAGTCATGATAGTCAAGTCGAACCATTCAAGTTAAAATGATAACAGTAAAATTATATGAACGAACTGCATTTCATTAACACACACATGGGCAGCGAAGATGTCAAGAATATGTATAGTTTATGCTATATAACATGATTTAACAACAAAAATGATCAGACTCTGTACTGTTACGCCTTCAACAGACACATTTCTACCTACCAGGCTCGGATGACATCAGAGTCCGATCCGAAATGCTACTTTCTGCAGCAGTTGACGTCCCATCCTGTGACACTCCTGAAGATGACATGATCGTACCCGTCTCCAACGTTGTCACAGTACTCGGCATCGTGCTCTCCTCCGTGACATCTGTCTGAGTGGTGGACTGATGTGGACTGCTTATCGCCCCATTTGAACTCATCCCGGAAGACAGGGTGTTGGCATCGGGGCGCTTCCGAAGGGTGGATAAACGGCCCGGAAAATCATGGGAGGAAACTGTGAGAGGGAATGTTGGCCGTTCAGTTGTGTTGAGGTCATTTAGAATTGTTCCATGAAAACCTGGTTAGATTATTGACTTATTCCAACTGAGTGGAATAGTTGACATATTGGAAGAGTGGAGAGTGGAATAGTTGACATACTGGAAGAGTGGAGAGTGGAATAGTTGATATATTGGAAGAGTGGAATGTTGATATATTGGAAGAAGGGTGGAGAGTGGAATATCTGATATATTAGAAAAGTGGAGAGCGGAATAGTTGATGTACTGGAAGAGTGGAATAGTTAATATATTAGAAGAGTGGAATAGTTGACATATTGGAGGAGTGGAGAGTGGAATAGTTGACATATTGGAGGAGTGGAGAGTGGAATAGTTGTCATATTGGAAGAGTGGAATAGTTAATATACTGGAAGAGTGGAGAATGGCATAGTTAATATATTGGAAGAGTGGAGAGTGGAACAGTAAAGAGAAAAAAACACTGGAAGAAACAATAGACAACTGTCTTCAGTATCTGCCTGTATTATTGTATTGTAACAACAACATTATTGTTAGACTTATCCATGGATCAGTTTTGGAAGACTTGTTTTACTCTGCTGATTTTGAAAATACTTGATGGAAAACAAATGAACAATCAATCATACCATGAGAAGATGGATCATGACAAAGATGACACTAGTAGGGAAGTTGTCAGAAGTTGGATCATGTCACAAGGACATATGGTGTCAAAAGCTGGATCAGAACACACAGGACAAATGGTGCCTGGATGTCAGTTAGTTTCATCTTGTGATGCACAGACCTGTAGATTCGTGTTCACTTGTGTGTGTGGACTCGGTGCTGCCGGCATCGCTGCTGGCTGACCTATGAACCCATTCATCCCGCTGACCTTTGATCTTGCTCAGTAGCTTTTTCAGTGCACCTCCTGCATAAAAATCATCCTGTTTGAGTAAAATATTTGTCAAAACTATGTACATTAACGCAGTGACCACCAACAGATCAGCACTGAAGCAACAGTAATCCAAAACCACTTTCCACAAACAGACTCACCTGACCTATCACAATGAATATGTCAGCGATTAGGAGAGTTGTCTACCATAATAGCGTCATTGTAAATTGCAACAGAAGCTTCAGACGTGCTAACAATAGGGCACGGAGCAATTGATTATCAATCAACAAAAACGGCGTTCGAGTCTACCTGCTATCGTTTTGAAACATGAGCAATTTCAGTCATCCGACTTTGCTTATGTCTTTTGGATGAGACACTAATATCCACAGGTCCCTTCTACCAAGAGTTTATGCCAGGGGAAGTAAGTGTGTACCTGTCATGGACTAACTCTAGAGAAGGAAACTATGAAATGAACTTGTTGTAGATAATAGCCAATAGTGGATTCCTACAATGTATTGTATGTGTTCAGAATTCAGAACTAAACAATGAACACGCTTCTAATTAAAACAGTTCCAGGTATAGAGCATTATGTCACATCTTTATCTCCCAGTATCGGGGGTTTCCATTTCTTGGTATAGGGACCCATGACCTTTCAGTGTCCCATCCAAAACACAAACATTCTCCACTTCCTACCCATATGACAAGTCGATAAATACATCAATACAAATATAAAAAAGTCAAATACAAATATAAGCAAAAACTATCTCAACTCTGCTTCCGACCCACATACCAAGCTGGCAAGTTTTTTGGCAAAAATAAATTCACCCGCTGGTTTGAATACACACCACCTGGTGACAAGACAAGAACCATGCTATCAAGGACTTCTCTCACCAGGTGGCAGGCCTGTGTTGACCAGTGTCCGTACGTGTCTGTCGCCCAGGTTTGTGACGTCTCTGAGCGGCTCCGAGGGTTGTCCACTCTGTGTCTCCGAGATCCCCTCACTCCCATGGCCTTCCTCCTCCACATCCTGGGAGATGTCCAGACTCTCCGTAGCGCTGGGCGTCTCCGGGGGAGGGTGGGGGTCAAGGGCCATACTCATGTCACCCATGTAATCTGGGCAGGAACATTTGGGGAGACTGTTAAAATATCTACTTTCACAACACATAAATCTTTCAATCAATAGGTTTATTTATTAGTGTAAATATAAACTATACCCCTTTGATATAACTTTCAATTATGATTAACTTTACAGGGTATGGTATAAATAATCACAATTGACTATAAATACAATCAAAACTTATACATGGGCAGTGTAGTGGTAATATGCGCATTATCTGAAGTTCGACACCACATATTGGGGGGGTTGAACCATTACTACACAGCAGATGTTTTTTGGACATTGAGAACTTGAGACCACCCCTTAAATGACCAGAAGTAGACGTGACTATCATGTAAGACAAAGCACTGACCCGTTGCCTGCATGTACATGTTCTCGAAGGCCTCTTCCATGCCTCGCTGTTCTTCTTGTTTCTCCTCCAGGTGGCGGTGTGGAGGCTCGAAAATCTGCTTCTGAAACACGCACACATTCCAAGTTAGATCATCTTCACAAGCCAGTCGTAGTCTTACTGATATATATCCTCCACAATGTACGGATGTACACCAAATCGTTTCTACTTCGTTCCACTTGCTGTCTTGGTAGATGTGTTTCGGGGAAC
Organism: Lamellibrachia satsuma; assembly: GCA_033239005.1. Taxonomy (NCBI): domain Eukaryota; kingdom Metazoa; phylum Annelida; class Polychaeta; order Sabellida; family Siboglinidae; genus Lamellibrachia; species Lamellibrachia satsuma. The sequence continues at coordinate 7,911,223 of BSQZ01000008.1, forward strand.
CAGATGGCTGAGATGTGCCCAAACTTCAAAGAGCTATCATTACCCTACTGACCAGCAACGAGGGTCCACTACCAATTAAAGTTAAGTTCCTGTGTGCCAGCTGCGTAAATTACAGCGAGCAATCCCAATGATTAACACAGCAACTGAAAAATCAGCATTTCAACAGGTTGATCTGCCAGGGGTACTGATGTAATCACAAGCCCCTGGCAATGATGACGGTCTGGATCTGCTGTTGATATCATGTTTTATCAATGGCAAAATGTGTCGATCATTAACGAGAGCCAGTGTTCGTTTTGGATTCTCTTCACACGTAATGTTTTATTACCTTCCAAAGTTAATTGCTGTTGAATGAAATTAAAATATTTAACTGAAATATTGTGATAAAAAAATTGTGTTTATTTGCACAGAACATTTGGGGTATTAAGATACATATGTTTAACTATGTACATACATTTACATATGCAAATGCACAGCAAGAAGATACATACACTCATATGTATATAGAGCTGTGTTGTTGATTGCATAAAATGTCATGTTTATTATAAAAAATTATTAATAAAATATTAGAGGTAAATAGCCTCTTACCTGGAAAATATTTCCTGCAGAAGAACATTTCAGTATTACATCATCACTATGGCTTGTGGTCTGACAGCAGAAGTTGTTACTTACCGGTATCTTAGCTACAACCTTCTGTCTGCGCTGCATGTCGGCTCTCTGAAGGTCACTCAGCTCCAGCAACATCTTGTTGTAGTCCTGCCATGAACAGAAGCGCCATCGGTTAAATGGTGTCAGAAGTAGGTTCACAAATGATGTCAGAAGTGGGATCACAAATGATGTCAAAAGTGGGATCACAAATGGTGTCAGAAGTGGGATCACAAATGGTGTCAGAAGTGAGATCACAAACGATGTCAGAAGTAGGATCACAAATGGTGTCAGAAGTAGGATCACAAATGGTGTCAGAAGTAGGATCACAAATGGTGTCAGAAGTGAGATCAGAAATAATGTCAGAAGCGGGATCACAAATGGTGTTAAAAATTTATCACACATGATGTCAGAAATGTGACCACAAATGATGTAACACTGAAATGGCACCCACCCATAACACACTGATCAACATGAGTGAGTGAGTGAGTGAGTGAGTGAGTGAGATAACACACCTGACTGATGAAATAACACACCTGCTTGATGAGATAACACAGATGTTTGGTGAGATATCACACCTGATTGATGACATAACACACCTGCTTGATGAGCTCCTTGTGGAAGGCGTGTTTGTGTCTCAGCCTGGCTTTCTCCCTGCGTTCCTCCTCAGCCCATTTCTTGGTCTCCTCCACTTCCTTCAACCTGTCCGCTTCCTCCTCCGCAGCGACCTTAGCATTTCCCTGAAGATGGCACGGCAACGTTACTTCAGCCATTGGAGGGAAAGTGCAATGATTTTCATTGGTCAACTGAACAAATGTTTTATGGACGTTGCAACGATGCAGCAGTAAAGACAAAAACATGAAGTGCAACACTGTTAATTTAGATGTACACTGAAATAGAGAATTTGGGCATTTTAATTATACAAAATCCACAAGTAGCTGCATATCGGTTAACCAGTAAAATTCATTGCACATTCCCCTTAAATGTTTATGCTCCATGACATACTAATAATAGCCGATTAGTATCATTTATTAATTTGTTCGTACACATTATTATATGCCAGAATGTCTACCTTTGAACAGTTTGATGCAATCGGAACATAGGTTTTAGTACGTACTAACAGTGTTTTTTAAACATGGTCAAAGCACCATAATAAAAAATCTTGCAGAAACAAAGTAGCAATGACAATTATAATATTTATCAACTAAACATTTTTTTTAGAAAATAATAAACCCATCACACCTTTGTATCACCAATATGCAAGTGACAAAATGTAAATTTCCATCAGACATTTGTATAAAATTTCTAACTTCAACAAGACGTAATATAGAAAATGCATTTGCAAATCCTGAAAGGGAAGGTCAGAGAGTACTTGTTGACCTCTACCTGTTCTGTTGGTTCTGCTTTCTCGATGATGCACTGTTCAGGAATGTGGTAGTGCGTGGCTGAGAAGGCACTGAGATCTGTACACTTCACTGGCTTCATTGACGGTGCTGTTGGTCAACAAAACCAATTTCTTTTAATCAAACTCGTGGGCCACAAGTTGTGGCACTACTACACTACCCTTGGCATATATCCTACACAATGTATGGAAGTGCACTGAATCATTTGTATTTTGTTCCACTTGCTATCTTGGTCGGTCTTGATTCTGGGAACCAGGCCCAACGTCAAAGAGCAATTCAAGGAAATGCCTGTCATTATACGCCTGACCAGCAACAACTGATCCACAGCCAAGTAAAGTTAAGTGCACGCCTGTAGGCCTGTGTTCTGAACTGCCACAATGACTTGACACTAGAGTTGGTGAACAAAGCATGTAACAAGACGACGAGAGAACACTTGCAGCTGACTCACGTTTCTCAATCCCCAGTCTGTCAATGGGATCAGGAGAGGGCTGAGGGAGAGATACGATCATGGCTGAACGCACCCTCTCTGTCTCGAGGGCTGTTTGCCTGCAAGGGTCAAATAATGTTACAAATATTACTGCATTAGAGTTGTGTAGCAAATATGTCACCAACCTGTATATGTCACCAACCTGTATATGTCACCAACCTGTATATGTCACCAACCTGTATATGTCACCAACCTGTATATGTCACCAACCTGTATATACGCATGTATTAGAGAAACTAATACTTAATTAAAGACACACCAGATTTTGTCAAAGGTATGTGGCTATTAAAATGAACACTGCAAAGTATATCTTCATCAAATAAAACATTGATCCAGTGAATATAACAGCAAAATGCCAGTATATAAATAACGCACATCTAAATAATCACCATGATGGATCTAAATAATCACCACGATGGCACTGATTGATAGTGTTATTTCTGACCAAAAGTGACAATGTTCCTGATGACACTATTACAACCAAGACACTAAGGCATGTATATCATTACAACAGGATGTCATGTGCAGGCCACTATGGACACATATGTGCCAACTCCTATGGTTAACCCTTAAGACTTTAAGATTTTTCAATTTTAAGTCTTACAGATGTAGAAGACAGCGCTTGTGCATTTTTTAACAATGTTTTTATAATACTGGATACAGCCCATGTTTATAAAAAGACATACAAATAACATATCAAAACGTGCGAAAATTACTCTCACAAATATTTTAGTCAGCTGCAACCAGTGAACAGAGTCAATCATATAGGTTAGTGATGTTAGAGATTTCTGTTACTAGTCTTACAGATCTGCAGTTCTGCACCACTCAGGGTTAGCACATATGTAGACATCCTCATATACAAATCGTTACTCTCAACATAACTAAAAGACACACAGAAATATGTTTAAGCACGATACATCACAACGCCATTAACCCATTCAAGACGCACCTCGATACTATTGACTTGGAGGCTTCGCGCTCCATCTCGTCTCGTTCCTCCTTCATCTGCTGCAATGCCATCTTGTGGCGCTCATTGGCAACCCGAACGTCCGATTTCTGCTTCAGCATGCGCATCCGATGTTTGGGGTGTTTTATCTAAAATACAAGATAGACAGTTGTATCCACACAGTTTGGGCTACTTATCTAGTGTACTGTAAATCTACCAGAAAAACAAGTGTTTCCCCACTAGCTTAGATTATGTGACACAACTTAATCTCTTTTTGCATTGCAATAATGCCAGAGGGTGAAGTGTAAAGAGCCACGGACTGGATACGTCTTTCACAATACTGCTCTTAAGGATATCACAAAACTTCAATATGTATAAAATGTTTTGGCTGTCTACACATACCTCAGTCACAGCCTCCCTACGGGCCTTCCCCACTCCCCGGGATGTCTACACATACCTCAGACAATGCCTCCCTATGGGCCTTCCCCACTACCCAGGATGTCTACACATACCTCAGTCACAGCCTCCCTATGGGCCTTCCCCACTCCCCGGGATGTCTACACATACCTCAGTCATAGCCTCCCTATGGGCCTTCCCAACTCCCCGGGATGTCTACACATACATCAGTCAATGCCTCCCTATGGGCCTTCCCCACTCCCCAGGATGTCTACACATACCTCAGTCACAGCCTCCCTATGGGCCTTCCCCACTCCCCGGGATGTCTACACATACCTCAGTCATAGCCTCCCTATGGGCCTTCCCCACTCCCCAGGATGTCTACACATACCTCAGTCACAGCCTCCCTATGGGCCTTCCCCACTCCCCGGGATGTCTACACATACGTCAGTCAATGCCTCCCTATGGGCCTTCCCCATTCCCCAGGATGTCTACACATACCTCAGTCACAGCCTCCTTATGGGCCTTCCCCACTCCCTGGGATGTCTACACATACCTCAGTCACAGCCTCCCTATGGGCCTTCCCCACTCCCTGTGATATCTACACATACCTCAGCCACGGCCTCCCTGTGGGCCTTCCCCACTCCCCGGGCTGTCTTCACATACAGGTCACTCAACTCCTTCATCCTCTCCTGTCTCTCTCCCTCGAGCTCCTCCTGAAGACCCAACAACAAATAGTAATAGATTACAATCACCAGGCTGATTAATCTCTCCAGAGCTAACTAAATAAAAAAATTAATTAGGCATTTATAATGCACTGTATATTCTGGTAAAAGCTTGCTCAAAGGTGTTAACAAGGTCAAATATGTAAACTAAATCAAGATAAATTGAGATAAGTTAAATAAGTTAAGAAAAATTTAAAGATGACATAAAACCAGTTAGTAAGTTAAATAAATAAAAGATCCTTGTCGTTAAAACAAGACAGCTGCTATTAAAGTAATGTCCCAAAGGCCACATTAAACAGATGTGTCTTTAACAATTACAAACAGTACACGTGATAGCCACGACTGTGCAATAGATAACACTCACTAGAGTTCATTTGAATATTCTACGTTTCCCATAAATCATGGGACATAGTGTCACCCGATTAATTGGGGCATAAATCACTTGTATAAACCAGCCTCTTGGCTACCTGACCATGGTAATAACAACAACAGTAATCAAGAATTATGTAATTAAATTCAGCAGTATTATCTGTGGCCGCTGGTGGATCAAAGAGAACCTCACCTTGAGTTTTTGAGCCAACTTATTCAGCTGCTTACTTTTCTCCTCCTTCACAGCATTTCTCACATACGCCGCATTGAGCTTCGCCTGTTCCCGCACCTAAAACCAAACCACACAGTTCAAATGGGGAACTGACTTAACAATTCCCACTTTCCCTGACCAAAATGTAATTTTCCCATATCAAAATTACAACAAATAAATACATTATTTAATGTCCTTCCAGCTCCCCAACAACAATCCAATATACCCTACAGTTGTCCAATACACTCTACAGGAATCCAATACACCCTACTGCCATGCAATACACTGTACAGCTATCCAGTACACCCTATAGCCATCCAGTACACTCTACAGCCATCCAATACACTCTACAGCAGTCCAATACACTTTAGAGTCGTCCAATACATCATACAGCCATCCAATACACTCTAAAGCCATCCAATACACTCTACAGCTATCCAATACACTCTACAGCCATCCAATACACTCTACAGCCGTCCAATACACTCTACAGCCATCTAATAAAAACATAAAAAGGCATGTTGCATGAGAGAGAGTGAGGGAAAGAGAGTGCAGTGGATAAGTATTCTTTCAACCGTATGTTCCAATTGGGACAAAGAAGTTACTTAAGCAACTAGTAACAATTTAACAAAGTTAATGGGTCATCAAAATACTGGGTTTGTAACTTTGTACATGTATGATTTGTTAATATTCTACCATTTTCATGTTTGTGAAGTGCATGACGTATGGCAGCATTTTGATACTTGCCACAATGACAGTACATAACATGCTGAACAATAAACTGGCAGAGTTTCACTTGGTACACTCTGCAACCATGTGTGCTTTAAAGAAGAAGGTTTGTACCTGCAGAAGTCTGACTTTGCGCCTTCTCTCTCTCTCAGCTTGCAGCAGCTGCAGCTCCTCATTCGGACTCAGGCGATATCCAACTTTCATCTTGATACGTCTTTAATGTTTCCTGCCACTCTGAATTAAAACAGGGTGGAGTTGATGAGAGAGGTATCTAGTGGAAACACTGACACCGGTGCTTAATTATCGGAAGTATTTACTTTAAAAAATATTTTTCAACCATTTTTTGTTTCATTGAAACAATGAGATATGTTATTTCCATACATTACACGACTAACACATTCACTCCACACTATCTATTGCACTTGATCGGAATCTCATATCTATCACTGTCTGCTACGCAGTCCCTAGCTCATGAACGACCTGTATGGTATTGTTTGTTCAATACAGTATTTGAGGAGAGAATGCAAGCTGTTTCTGTCTAGAGTCATTATGGTATTTACTATTGCAACAACATACATTACACAAACATGGTTTGCGCAAATATGAACATTGTTAATGATATCGCCTGCCTTAGTGACCGTATTAACAATTTAACATAGCCATGGCACAACCCATGCAGCCTAATATCTATTTGCTGATCCAAGTAGATTTGTCTTGACTTTTAAACAATTTATTTTGCATCAAAAATTTCAAAATATGCTAGCCTTTAAAAGAACCTTCCTCTGCCCTGCCCTGTTAACAACGTGATATGAAGATTTTAACACGCTGAAAAGACCCGTTAAGTTTATTTCTTGAGCATGTACGCACCAAACGGCACAAACAGTTCGTCCTTTGCCTAAAGCAGTTTTGATAAGATGCCTTTTTGATGGTTGTCCGCATTATCGCTCAAAAACAGAAATTTACATCTCTGGCACTCTGCTAGTTTGCAAGAATTGACATGGCCTTTGTATTGCAAAATGACACTTTCTGACTTAAATATGATGTGTTCAATAACGTGCACAAATTCCACCTTTACAAATCCAGCAAAACTGCTGAATTACGGCCGATCATTTCGCTCGGATGCTTTACAACAAAATCACAACAGATTTGCGTTTGGACTTGTTTTCAAAACACGGCGCGTTATTTTACGACATCGTTATTTTCCTTTACGACATTACCGCCGGGCGGTAGTTGTGGGCGTGGGATTGCCAAGAAAATGTTGCTTATCCTGGACGATGTCCACAAAGAGCACCTTGCTTTTCTAAATACTGTCTCGATAGAAGGTCGGTTGAAGTATATTCCTTTCGATTGCCGCATTTTTTTATAATTACATACCGCAGAGCGACGTCATTGAAAGGAGTGTGAGCGATAATATGAGTTCGTGTTCGCTAATAATAAGTAATTCAAGGTGTAATGGGCACGACTTCCCACACAGCATGAATGGACAATGGCTTTTATAAAATGGAATGTCAAGCACGGACAGATGAGGGGGTTCTCGCTCTAGGCCTAGGGTCTAGGCATAGACATAGTCACAGTTCCCGCCTACTTGAACAACATCTGCCATTTCTCAGACCATTTCACTAATCTGTCTAGATCGTTTTGTAAATGTTGTTTATCACCATCAGTATTAACCTTTCTAAACAGTTTTGTGTCATCCGCAAATTTCAGTACGTTACTTGTTGGACGACAGTATAACAAGTAACGTACTGAAATTTGCGGATGACACAAAACTGTTTAGAAAGGTTAATACTGATGGTGATAAACAACATTTACAAAACAATCTAGACAGATTAGTGAAATGGTCTGAGAAATGGCAGATGTTGTTCAATTTTGGGAAATGTAAATGCCTACATACAGGACATAGGAACTTGAATGTAAACTATAAAATGGGAGATACTGTTCTGGGTACTACTGTAAAAGAAAAGGACTTAGGAGTTAAAATAAGCGCTGATATGAAAGTTTCAGAGCAGTGTGGTATTGCAGCTTCAAAGGGAAATCAAATTCTTGGATTGATTAGAAGAAACATAACATACAAGGGAACAAAGTTAATTATACCTCTTTATAAAGCAATAGTTAGACCTCATTTAGAATACTGTATACAAGCATGGATACCATATCGTAAGAAGGATATAGATACATTTGAACGCATACAAAGGAGAGCAACTAAAATGATTCCAGAACTGAGAGACCTTAGTTATGAAGAACGCCTGAAAGAATGTGGTTTAACAACTCTAGAGACAAGGAGGTTAAGAAGAGATCACATTGAAGTTTTTAAGATATTGAATGGGTATGAAAATATTGATAGAAATATGTTTTTCTCACTCAAGAAGGATAGCAGAACTAGAGGACATGAGGTAACATTAGTGAAGGATCAATGTAGATTGGACATAAGGAAGCACTCGTTCTCACAGAGGACAATAAATGAATGGAACAAATTGTCTACAGATTGTTTAACTGCTAGCAGCATGAATATGTTTAAAAACAAGGTTGACACATATCTCAGGAGGGCGGGCTATAAGTAGATGAACAGTGTTGGACTCTCAATAAGCCATTGGCTTCCTTGTCCACTTGCCATCTGGGCCTTTGGCTTGGATGGCAAATCTTGTTAAATCTTGTTAAATCTACTTATTTTAACTAACTCATATATAATATTGCAACATCGATCGGTGTCGGAAAATAAAACTGACGTGCACTAACCGCTTTACATTTGTATTCTGTGACTTACCATCTTCACATTGGCATCAAGAAACTGCTCCAAATAATTGAGTACAAGTCTAATCATAATGAGCGACATTCACATACTACATCACGTAACATCATAATTTTATATTTGTTCATGGTTATTCTCAAATAACTTTATTGCCTGCTTTAGTGGTTATGTGTATAATATCATTATATACATGAAATACACAGTTACTGTGTTTTAATAATGTTCCAAATAGCCTCTAGACAAGTTTTCAGTGGCCTGGATCGTCACCTTACATTAAAGTGAAACTTACACTCCATCATTACTCCAGACTTCCAATGCTGTGGATGACAGTGGCACAGTGGTTGAAATCAATCGACCGTGTCTGTGTGTTGAGAACTTGGGAGAGGTTGAATCCTCTTATTTTGCTGTCTGTTAATTCAGTTCCTATTGCTGTAGTTCAGCAAGGTGTCCAAATAAGAACATGGCAATATACTGTGAAGGGGGCAGCCGTGGCCTAGTGGTTAAGGTGTTGGACTCTAAATTCTAGGGTTGTGAGTTCAAGACCCTCACTGGGCATGGTTCGTTTTCGAAGCTTAGGCAATTTCGTTTACCCTACTTTGCCTCAGTCTACTCAGCTGCAAATGAGTACAAACACTGTTTGGAAGGTACCTGCGATGGACTAGTGTCCCGTCCAGGAGAGTCAGTATAACTGCACTCTAAGTTGCTTCGCACTACAGAAACCAGGTAATGCCTGGGGGAATATACTGTGATGTAATTATATGAGCATATACGTTATGCGCACAATAATTTAAGAGTGACTATATTCAAATTAATATTTCAGAGAGATTGTATATTCAAGTTAATAGGTTTACCTGGAGTAAAACAATTCCATGTTTATTTTCTGGAGTATATTAGTCTTTTTTATAAGCCTTGTTCTTTATAATCATATGCTTTTTTGACTGTCCTGGGACCTTTTTCTCATCACATTAATACACATTTCCATACATGTATCTAACCAATCCAGTGTGTATATCTGTTTTTTTTTGCAGTGGTGCATGAATTCTGCCGAATCTCGATGGAGTTCGTCAGAAAGGGCGTCAACCAGAAAGCATATCAGATAGCAGCACGTACGTTGATTTGCAGCAATTTATATTCATTGATATCTTGATAATGTTATCGATATTTAAAAAAAAATTGTTTTGTGTTACAGCATTTGTACTCTTTGCAGTTAGGGTTTACAATGGTTCTCCGCAATATCTCAAACAATAAAAACTCCTGAAATAATACTAAGCTCAGGATTGATGCGTTTACTTTCAGTAATAGAAAAATCTGCATATTATACACTGGAAGGTTTGTTTTGTCAGACCTGGGGCCAGACCTACTCAGTGCTTATGTACTTGTGTACTCAAGTTCGTTTTTGAAGTACTCATACTCATAGAAATTATGGTTGTGTACTCAAATGCTACTCATACCCATGTTCAGTGTATTCAGATTTTACAAATACATGTGAGTATTTTTTCAGTATGATATTGTGAAATGATTTTATCTCTTATTTTGTCAAATAATTAACAGCTATCACTTTTCTGCACATTGAATGTAAAAGGCTGCATTTGTTGATTCTCTTCCCAGTCAGAAACCCCTAATAATAGTTAATACCCACAATTATACCAGTTAGTTACCAGTTCAGACCATAATCTGTTTGTTTAATGAAGCCAGGAAGTCCACAACAAAACAGTCATTCATCAGTTAGCCATAAATGCCTTTGTTGCTCTCACAAGTGACAATGCCAAGTACTTCTAGCTAAGCTTCTTCTGAAGAAGTTTGGAGACTCAAGTCAGACAACCAGCACCAGTATTATCTGGTGGTTTGTAGTGTTATAGTACAAAGGGGATATTGAGCCCTGGACATTGGCAGGTGCTAATCCACCCTCTCAGCAAACATCAGTTGTGGACTTGTGGTCACTGCCAGCCACAACATGCCTAGCAGTGCATATCATATATGGAGTCAATTCCATTAAGGAATTGATTTTTAAGAATAAATTGAAATAACTTATATTGATTTTTTAATGTTACTATTACTATTCATACAAGATGTACTCATACTCAGCTTTTAGTAATGTACTCCTACTCACACATCACCACTGTACTCGTTCTCGTACTTTTCTCATGAAAATGTACTCTGCCCCACGTCTTATCTGTTTCTTCCTTGAAGTTGCAAACCATGACAAATTGAAGGGATTAGAACATAACAATACAAAATAAAATAATAATCACTGCTGAACAGTATTGTTAATTGTGATACAATAACAAGATTTTTTAGGAATTTATTTTTAGTTGTATTTTGAAGTTGAGCTTTTAATGTTTATTCAAAGTAGTTATTATTATGTAAAACGAAAAATATATGATAAATCATATCAAAAATATGATCAACCTGATTAATGATTACATGACATTGGGCAAATGTTTTAGATAAAAAGAAGAAAATATGCAATAATTTATTATATTGACAAATAAAATGAGGTTGAATGAAGATTATGTTGATGTTATTTTGACAGAGAAGTTGGCTACAACAGTAGAGACGGTGATACAATGTGTACAGGGGTTGACATATTTGTTGACGGAGAGTGTCCGTCTGATGGTGAGTGCTGTGTCTGAAGGATAATTGAAAACAACAGTGATATTTGTCAGTACTACTTATAGTACACACTTGGGGTCAGTTACATTGGAATTGAAATGTAAATTCCGGAATGGTAATTGGAATTGCTGTGTTCCAATTTTAAAAGTAATTGGAATTGATGAAAATGTAATAGGTATTTTCAGTTAGTTTTGTTACTTTTCAGTTACGTCATGAACTTTTTAACTCAAATTATTCCCAACAAATAATCAGTAAAATATATTATGTTGTATACATAATGTTTGTTTGTCATTGTGTACCAGATCAATGTAGTAATTAAATAAAACTGTTCTAAAATCGATGTTACTTTTTTGCATTGAGTATGTCTATAGTTTAGATGGTTGCTCTGTTCACATACTGTTATTTTAATTTGGAATTGGTATATTCTTAGAATGGGTTTATAAATTTTAGTATAGTAGAACCCTTCCAGACGACAGCCTGTTGAAACAGGCCATTCTAGCAGGCTGTTTTTCAAATCTTTGCCAGATCTGTACATAAGTAATCTGACCAGCCTCTGTAGTCACTAATCAGAACACACCATTCCAGACTGTTCTGCAACAGAAAATGCATTTAACATTTCAGTTGTCTACTTTGTGACTAGTGTAGGTTTAAATGTTTTTCCAGCTAAACGAAAGTGACTTCCATGAGTCGATCAGCAAACTGGGCTTTGCAGATGAGCTGCAGACAGAGCTGTATAAGCTGTACAGTGACAACAGACAGGAGATGAGACAGACGCTGTCCACCATGTCCATGGGTCTTCCCTACTACCACAACCTTGAGTGGAGGTTCGAGGTGAAGGTATGTACAACGTTGTCACTCAGGTTTATTTGTCATTATCATGGAAGCAGTTTCTTGAGGAGTTGACCACCATTCTTACATTTTCCTATATTTTCTTGTATTTCCTATAATTTCCTAATAATTGTAGATATTTGTAGGTTTCTTGCGATTCAACACTACAAAATTATTTTTGGCGGTAGAAATCTACATGTCAATGACCACCCGTGGGTGGGGATCTGAAATTAACGGATTGTCCTATGGTGCAAATCACACCACACCATAATCAGATTGGCAAAATCGGCAAATTTTGTGACGTAATGTTGAAAGTTGTGATAACTTGAATCAATAGATGGCACCATCTGAAATAACACTGCATACAACAATGATATTCCTATATTTTGTGACGTAATGTTGAAAGTTGCGATAACTTGAATCAATAGATGGCACCATCTGAAATAACACTGCATACAACAATGATATTCCTATATTTTGTGACGTAATGTTGAAAGTTGCGATAACTTGAATCAATAGATGGCACCATCTGAAATAACACTGCATACAACAATGACATTCCTATATTTTGTGACGTAATGTTGAAAGTTGCGATAACTTGAATCAATAGATGGCACCATCTGAAATAACACTGCATACAACAATGACATTCCTATATTTTGTGACGTGAACAATAGATGGCACCATCTGAAATAACACTGCCTACAACAATGATATTCCTATATTTTGTTAAAACATTCCTATATTATTTCTGTATTTTTACCTGCGTAAAACAAATATTTCTATAAAATGTTTGACCAAATGTGGTATTTGTGTGCGATAAATAGAATAATTTATTCTTTCAAAACAATCTCTGCCTGTTTGTGTCTGTTATTAAAGCTGTATCCAATCACACAAAATCAGTTACAGTCACTTTTCATTTTTTATTAAAATTTTACTTTTAAAATTGCCATTGCCAATAAAATTACAACATGTGTTATGTAGGACCAACTGTTTATTCCAAAAGTTTATTCAGTACTTGATAATTATGTAGCACATGCGATGCTGGCTGTTGATATTTTGTATGCCATTCATAAAGATTGGTACAATACAATTTGATACAATTGCAAGACAGCACGTTTGATAGGTTTTCTCAGGTAAAGTTTGTGATATGAAAGAATATTGTAATGAATTGTAATTGTTGTAATTACACTAAATAAAATTACAATTACGGCAACATGAAAAAAATCAGGCTTGCATCAATGACTTTTTGTGTCAATATTTGGACCCAGTCAAGCTTGTCATCATGTCTGTCTGTAGACTATTACTTATTTCTGCCCTTCTCCAACTTCCCATTTATAGGTTACATATTTAAAACTGCATTACACCATGGTGTTTACCAGAGTGGAGTCAAGTGGTTGTGACTCGAAACACAATAAACTGCAGAATATGTTTGGGACCAGTCAATGCATCATTGATAAATTATCAAATATTTTAAAAATAACACACATCTAGCTTCTAGAACTAGGAACAACTTGAGAAAAGTAGAAACTTGTAGATGTATAATTTTGGGTAAAAGCTTAAAATAAGTGTAACCATAGATACATCAAATATGGTAGTTAGCGACTGACATTTGCATGAGAAAAGAAATCGTTACATGAATATGAATTCTTTCAGCTTGCCAGCCGAAGTTTATCACACCAGATGGAGCCAGTAGTTTTACTCAAATTACATACAGACGATTGTGGTGTCCGCCAAACAAACGTGCTGGAGACTGACCCAACAAACCTTGTTCATCTCACTCAGACACTAGGGGCAGCACTAGAGGAGGTGAAATCATTGCACTGCCGACGAATTCTCAGAAACGTGTGATGCAATCAAACTCTGGAATATTCATATGTAGGAAATGCAGCTGACAGAGTCTGCGTACTGTATCACCTTTAATATTTTATACTTCATAGTACAGCTGTAATACATGTCTATCACTTGGTTGAACTGTGTCAGTGCAGTTGTGACCAAGTTCTGTTCTAAATGAGAAATGTATCAAATGCTGCGGCACATGTTCAATGTAATGTATGTTGCATTCTACATATACATTATATACATTTTGTGTGTTTCCTGTTGCACATTGTTAAGCGATAGGTAAGAAATCTGTTATTTCATCTGTCAGTGGCACAGTATATAACATGTTATTTCATCTGTCAGTGGCACGGCATATAACATGTTATTTCATCTGTCAGTGGCATGGCATATAACATGTTATTTCATCTGTCAGTGGCATGGCATGTAACATGTTATTTCATCTGTCAGTGGTACGGCATGTAACATGTTATTTCATCTGTCAGTGGCATGGCATGTAACATGTTATTTCATCTGTCAGCAGCATGGCATATAACATGTTATTTCATCTGTCAGTGGCATGGCATATAACATGTTATTTCATCTGTCAGTGGCATGGCATATAACATGTTAGTTCATCTGACAGCGGCATGGCATATAACATGTTATTTCATCTGTCAGCGGCATGGCATATAACATGTTATTTCATCGATAACTTTGAATCTTTGAAAAGTATTGCAATTATGCATACTAGTAAAAAAATTTACTACACAAAAATGCTCACTTATACTATTCACAGTAACTGATTTGTGTTTCATGTTGCTGTGAAGTGTGGGGAAACACCTACAAAACAAATATTGACTGCATTTATTTGTTACAAAAGCAGTTACCAAGGATTCTCAGCAATGTAGACTGTTGTCATCATACGAATGGATTATCTTGTGAATTGCATATATTAAAGCTATCTCATTTTCTAAAACTAAAAACTCCCATTATAATGAGTTAAGCAAACAAAAAGTTGTTACCAAATAACAACTTGTTATTCTTCAACAGTTTATGACATAACACGTCAAACACGACAAAGTAAAAACTTAAGACATGTATTTGCAAAAATGACTCTAATATCCCAATGTACACCTGCACAAGGTATACAATTATGAAAGAAGCAAATTTGGATATGTGGAATTAAAATTGCGAGAACATGTACTGTCCATGTTAATTCATTTATTCAGATAGTGGTCCCATGATCGTGTGATAGCTACTATGTTACGTAATATAATATTCTACATTCTCAGGGTTTGATTCAGCATGTTAACATACAAAACTACTATCCCACTGGAAAAAACTGAGATATCAATGACAGCATATCAGGAAGCATGTAAACTGTTATGTTCATTACCTTGTTGCACTAACCAACATTATTTAGGCTGTCAGAGTTACCTCTTGAAATACCATAGACAGCAAAGGAGGTTGTTGTAGACCATCCCGAAGACATGACGATGTTCCTGCTGACAGTCGGTCACAGCAGCAAACATGGGTCGGACTGCAACTGTCAATAATGCAACCGAGCCAAATATGTGTTTCTTTCATAACAATCAGGCTCCTTATCACCATCATTTTAGACGTCAAGCTGTGTGAATTATGTGGCAGTCGAATATTTAGTTGGTATCAACCATATTTCCCTTTGGACACAAAACCGTGCACCTACTGTCTCGAGTCAACAACCGATATGACTTCACCAAGCACCAAGCCATTCAGTATAAAAGAAACAAACACAATATCCACAGTTTACAAGATAGTACCAGTGTGCGCTGTTCTTAGTTCACATGACAGCAAAGTTTGCTGTCGTGATCCACAGTAGGAACCACGAGAAGGTGACATGCGCTTCTCCCACCACAAGTATTGTGTGCATGCAGTATAAGTGTGAAAAGTTGTGCCTGAAACTTAACCATCTCCATCATTAGCTAGGATAGCGCTACCAGTGGTCATTTTGGCCCATCTCTGTAACCTTTCAGAATATGGTCGAAGATGTTAGCAATATATGCTATGGAAAGATAACTTTCGTAATATTAGCGTTTTCATGTACTTTAACATGTTCACAAGATTACTGTATTTGTAGAACAAATGGAAAAAATTTTTTTTAATATAAATTAGTTAAATATCATTTTGGAAGTGCATAAGATGTCACCATATGTAGGCTTTGTCAAAGCTGGTGTGTTTGGTCGCACAATGATTGACAAAACTGTGAAGTCTCCAGGCTGACAGTATGATGGTCTGTTTAGTCTCTTGACATCTTGCAGCACATTCTTGTGTAACAGTTCCTCCTCCAATATTACTGCAACCTGCAACCAGTTAATTTTAAGATAGGTTATTCTGTATGAAAAATTGTCTGTATATTCTGAGCTAAGACTTGGAGAAAACAACTGTACATGTTTCTGTGGATTTGTATTCAGTAGTGGCTTCATTACCAGGAATAAACCACTGTTTGGTTTGCTTTCTACCAAAAATAATTGAATTATTAATTGAATTAAAGTTAATTGTTAATTTAATTGAAGAATTCGGGAGGTTAATTTAATTTAATTGACCTGAGAAATGTGTGACGTTAATTTAATTTCTGATTGAATTGTAATTTAATTAATTAACTTTTCAAGTTAATTGCCCCATGCCTGGTACAGGTACAGTTTCTGCAAAAATATCAGTAACTTTAGATGTACTATTGTATTATTAATGCATTTGTTATACATAAATGCATTATTACAGTTGTAGGTTTTAGTGGTTATTACTATCATAGGTAGTCCTTGAATAGTAAACTAAACTGAGTCAATAATATTATTGATCCCTAACGGCTTTTGCTGGTTGGTGAATATTTAATCATGCTTATTTGGTAAATACCTGCACCAGCTGGACATCCAGTACTTTGTTCACTCGGTTCTCCCGCAAACTGTAATGGCCATACTTTGCACAATATCCAGGACTGTCAAACGAAGCATCTCCAGACAGTTCAAGGTCCCCATCAATCTCTCTTGAGTTCGTCCCTGATTTGAGCCTGGGCATCCAACCATTCAGCCATCACAGCTGAAGCTATGTAGCCTTTCTGGTGACGATGAAAGGTTGATGGTGAGATAGAGAGCAAGTTATTAAAGGACAGAACCTTCAGAACTCGATTGGGCAGAGCACCGGAGAGGAGAATAGCACAGGAGATGAGGATGTAGTCAGCTGGAAGTCTCCTGGTATACGACTGACTGGTCCAGGTCTTCACGCAGCCACACTTCCTACATTTCTGCATGATATCTACGAAACTGCCACCTTCGTTGTTGATAACACAAAGCTTTGAGTTGGATGGCCACATTCAGCACACGACTGGAAGAGCTGCATTAGCAGGTCCTCAAAAAACATGATGCTCGTAATAGGTTTCTGTATGTAGCTGAAAATGCACAAATTCCATTGCATTATTTTTGAATAAAAAATTTGAAGTCATGCAACTCATGAACTGTTTGCTAAAAATTAACATGATTAAAACAGTAATCAAGGTATTATGCAGTATTGAAAATCTTAGAGGAATAGAAAACCAAAGAATGTACACAATAATACTAACTCTTCATCACTGGACTCCTCATCATTGGCCTCTTCTGCAGCATCCAGAATAGAGGTCAGATGGTTTGTAGTCAATGGATGGTTTTAATGGTGACAACAACGTGGAGGGAGAGGGCAATGGTGGCTCAGCTAATGGGACATCATCGCCTGGAGTCTTCTTGGGTGCGGAAATTAGACAAGGTGGCTCAAGTTGAATGTCGACAAATATATCATCCAAGCTGTACTGTGTCCCTGCGTCACATGTCACCACTATGTCTGTCTGAATCTCTGGAATGTAGAATAATCATTAATGAAAAAGCAAAGTTCATAATAATTATGTATGTTTGGTGACATACAGACTAAGCGACGAAGATAAATTAGTAATAATGCTGAGATAAATACAATTATGGTCTATTTTTTATTTTTGATGGAGAAATTAATTTTGTATCTATATAAAAGTACTAATAATTATGCTAGTGAAGACAGACATATTAGACACAATTCCCTACAAATATCAATGATGTTTTTATTCACATTTCCACTGTCTAAAGCTTCATATATTAGGCACTGTCTGATTTTTAATAGACTTCTCTGGTTTTTGGTCTGCAGGTAGTATAAATCTACCGTAGTGGTTACAGGGCATTCACAAAACCATATATCTATATGATATACTGGGGATCTCACCTGACTCGAGCTCCCTCCCTAAAATTGCATGCCATAAGGTGTGAAAATTTTGAACAGTTAGCTTGAAAATTGTAGATTTTGGGTCATCTCGCCCATGTTAATTTTCCTGCCCTTTCAGCCTGCCACTGTAAATGTGTAATTTTTTTAATAGCAGGTAAAAGAAATTCGCAATTGAATTGTTGCACAATCATTCTGATATAATCAGCTAATAACATATATCAATGCACTGATTGGACGATTACCGATTGCCTTTAAAAAAGTCCTCGTCAGTCTCAAGTTGTTATACTCCAAACAGCCCAATCTTGGGCTAATCAAGTAGGCCTACTTGGCAAGTGCCACACCATGAAATCTAGAGCTAAACACCAAACTTATATTGATTTCTTCCCTACATATCGTTACAGTTTGATAGCAATAAAAAGTCTAGATCTATCGTGGACTTCACCACCACTGTCACTGGTCACGACATGGGGAGGGCTCGCCAGCCATGGGAATGATTATATCTTCAGTATACCACTTCAGGGTTAGCTAGATATGGGGATAGCTAAGTTTAGGGTTGCATACCTTCATTTCCTTGTGCCCAAGCACTTATAAAGCACTGCACACAACATGAAATTGGTATTGATATGTGGTGAATAGACATTTTGGAAATGAAACAGTTATTTTTGATACTGAAAATTGCATATTGTAGATTTTTAGCTTACCACAAGCTCTTTCATACTATTTTAACACATGAACAATTAAAAAATTGTGTTGATTAACAATGAAATGTCATATTAATATCAAATTGCACAAAACATCAGCTTGTGTATATCAAATGTTATAGTACAAAACTAAAATGTACATTTATTTGACATTTTCTATATTGAGTAGATCGGTTAAACAGTTTAAATAGTAACTGTATTAAAACAGTAATGATCTTGTTGACTAGATGGAGCTAATAAAATATATATAATCATATAACATCACAGTCTGACATCGACAATTTTCTAAGTCAAACACACACAAAACATGGGGCAGGCTAGCAACCATTTTTATTTAGTTATAAAAAAATAAGCCCAAATTATATTCGGAATTGCAAATTATGAAATTATAATAACAAACTAAAATTTTCATCCAAATTACCTGTAATGTCCACAATTAAGCTAACAACAACGACAAAAACATAAATATATCAATATTTTATAACCGTGTTTGTGACCATGACTTCCATTTATTTCGGGGCTGACCACATTATAAAAATGTTTTGGTGGTCATGTTAACGTTTTGAAAACATAACCATCAAAAATTCTTATTTTTTACAGCAACTGCCATCATCTCATTGAAATGTTGACCAAGTTTTGTCAAAATCGCATACCTCCAGCTCTATTAAAACGCCCCGACATGCGATGCCCATCAATTTTAACAAACATAGCCATGCATTTATGCGCCCACGTGGTCCACAGAAGAAAAATTCAAATGAATCCCTCCGTCTGTTACACTCTTAAAAATGCACCATTTCAAAGCCAATAGCTTCTACAAACAAACTTGTGAACATGCCTGTTCAATTGCACTAATGTCACATCATACAGATTGTTTAAATTCACATATCACAATTTAATACACTATATTTTCGTGTGAAAAAAAGGAAGGTCTATAGTGGTCTTACCCCTTCAGAGTTGTCGGACATCGCTAGTCTTGATGGCAGTGCCAGTGATTCAGGGTAGGGTCTTCATGCTACCATATAATTATAAGCAGAAACCGACAGTCGTGTAAAATGTTGCAGATACGGTTAACATATGGGAGCAGGAAAATAACTCGTCCGTTCTGACCCGTACGTCACTTACCTTCAGATAGCGGGCGCCAATGTGACGTAACAGATACGCGACCAGATGCGTTATTTCTGGTGCAAAATCACCTCCAGTATGAAAATGGCGGCGATGATATGCCGATATCGAATTTGAGCAGAATAATAAGCGCATACTGCGCTTCCGTAGGAACTTAATATTTGTTTTCTAACAGTCCATATGTAACAGTTCAGCCACACAATGCATAGTTAAACGACTAAGTACCTGAACTAAAACTATGTCACACATGATTGGCGCCGGATTAATTAAAAACATGGCACATTCTCAAATTGTCGAGGCCAGCAGTTTTGTCCTATTATTAAATTGTAGTAACAGAACAACTGCAGATTTTCCCTTGGTGGTCACGTTAACGTTTTGCATGATTAGTAGAAAACGTGACCATCAAAAATCCTACAACTTCATGACATTCGCTGTTACTATGCTGCCAATGTGTGAACAAGTTAAGTTTCGACAAAATCACCTACCTCCAACAAATTGGGAGTTTTCGTAAAATATTAATATGCTGCTGGCACTGGTGTTTCGAGAACGTCACCACCAAAATAATAATAATAAAATATGATATCTATATAGCGCCATCATCACATAGTGCTCTATGGAGTGCCATAAAACACTAACATTATATAGCCTTTTTGTTTTGGGAGTGACGTAGAGTGATATAATGAAACATTGAGTTACTAAAATGCAAGGAAGGACATCAACATAATAATTTACATGTAACTGATTAAGGATTGACAGACGTTTGGTACGATGACAATAAAACTGATGCCGATTGATCAACTAATGCAAATCGAGAATAATAAACTGAATCTGAATATGTAATGATCGATATTCTTTTGTTTAAAAAATAAAAGACCAATGACGTGAGTGACACTTAGCCATTATCAGCTATTTGGTTGCACCTCCTATCGGTCGGTGGAGAGACCAATCCACAGTCACCGAGTCTCTTATAGTTGCATATCGAGCAGCTCTCAGGGGAGAGAGTTGTCCGCCCCCAGACCATTGTAGTTCCCCACCCAAACTACTGACAATCCCTATGTGTTGAGCTTGCAACCTCTTATAACATCACGTCTACCCGTTTATATAGTAGGTACAACCTTTTTAGATGAATTTGTGGTGTGAACTCTTGAAACATGTTCATTTTACATTTATCTGACATAACATCTACTACTTAAACAATTTAGTTAATTAGAATGTTTCTTATATGACCTAGTTCAAGTTGTAATACAACAAAATGTATAACATGCATCAATAATATTACTAGTCTATGTTATTGATATTGAATTATGCAGATTCAGTGGTGGAAATTATGCGCATGTGCCGGAAGTGCTCACTCTAAGATGGCGCCTACAACACCGTCGGCCCGTTAACTGTCATCAATAACCTGTACCTTGGGAATGCAACATAAGACAAGTGGAAAACGTCTATTATTTTGCAAACAGTATCATCGAAGAGTTGTATTAAATGGCATTATCTATTTATTATCTATGAATCTATTCACTCCCATCGCCGTTACTTTGTGAAACAAATGCGCGTAACAGTTACGTTAGCCAATAGTCAGTCAAAATGCTTAGAAAGTGTAAAAAACAACAGTCCCCGTCGTAGCCAGCACAGCACCTTGGGAATGCAACACACTACACGTGAAAATAATCATTCCCGTCGCCGTTACTTCGTGGAACAAATGCGCACAACAGTTACGTTAGCCAACAATCAGTCAAATGCTTAGAAAGTGTGTCGTCTCCATCCAATTGAAGAACAAATAATATATCCATTCAACATAGGGCCTACATTAACTTGCTAAACTACGCAAATCCGACATTCTACCTAATATAGACTCGAACTAGAGCTACATCACTAGAACTCTCCAGTGCGGCCACAATCTAGTCACATTTTGGAAGCGGTTAATACATAATCATGAGTTGCATCAGAAGAAGAGAAATATAGTTGTCACTAGTAATTAACGTGTCCCAATACATTAATCATAACTCCATATGAATGTCCAATTGTTTGTAGAATCCGAGCAGAAACGGCATATGTATCAACATTAATACTATATCAAATATGTGTATTCCACAGAATATATATTATTGATCTACAAAGCCAAATAACGTTTATTCACAAACCTAGAGAATCGAGGCCGAAATTGTGTTCAAATCAGTGACACTTCTTCGGTGGTATTCCGCATTTTGTTAGGTCATAAAGTCGCTGTTTATGATGCACCGTTTGTTTTCGTAGTAGCTGTTTCGTATCACCTCTTTTTCACCTATTTCGTCTGACTGGCTGTCAACGCAACGCACTTCAACCGATTTAGCTGAAATCAGCTTTTATAGAGAAGTCCACGTGAACCACGCAGTGTGTGCTATAGACAAACCATGTGTGTTGAAACATACCACTTCGCATCGATTGTTATGTAACACATGCTAAATGCAAGAAATGCCCGCATGCTGGTTCGTAAACAGCAATTAAGCAATGTGATCTTTTGTCTGTGCTGGAAGAGTTGGCCTGTTTGCATCAGATAATCTTTAGCAGCTCCACTCATTGACACTTGTCAACGCCATCAACGACGTTGAAATCCTCACTTAGAAACGGGCGGGCTGGCGGGCGAATCCACAGCATTGACTATCAAGAGATGGGATCCATAGCTTTCACTCACGAGAGATGGAGTACACAGCATTTACTCATGAGAGAGGGAATCCACAGCATTTACTTATGATATATGGAGTCCACAGCATTTACTCGTGAGAGAAGGAGTCCACAGCATTTACTCACGCCTGACGGAATCCACAGCATTTACACAATATATGGAATTGTTGCTCTCCTCCTGTTCCCTGTAGTCCGTGGTGAGGCTGGCACAGATACTGGTCACCCAATTTCAGTTTCCCAATCTTCAGCACTAGTCCACAGCATATTCTCATGACAGGTGGAGTCCAATGTATTTACTCATGAGATATGGAGTCCACAGCATTGACCACCAAGAGATGGGATACATAGCTTTCACTCACGAGAGATTGAGTTTATTGCATTTATTCACTCATTAGAGATGGAGTCCACAGCATTTACTCTTGAGAGATGGAGGACACTGCATTTAATCAAGAGAGATGGAGTACATAGCTTTTATTTATGAGAGATGGAGTCCACAGCATTTACTCATGAGAGTGGGGGTCCACGGCATATACTCATGAGAGAGGGAGTATACAGCATTTACTCATGAGAGACAAAGTATACGGCATTAAGTTATGACAGATGGAGTCCACAGCATTTACTCATGATAGATGACACCTATCATGAGTCCCTGTCAGACAGTGATGTGGCACAGTGACGTGGCACTTCAGTCGACGCCCAACTCTACATGATTCATCCACAACCACTTGTGGTAGTCATTCAACTTGTGATCTTTGGGCTGCACCTGTTAACAGAACAGTTAACATATGTAGCAGATACAATATATACGTAGACATTTTGGAATTATTTGTAATTATAATGAAGGTGTACAATATATGTGAAAATTCAGCCATGTTAGCAGTTTTGGGCTTGTAGCTGAATCATATTGTTCATCAATAATATGCAATCATAATACATGGTATTTATGAAACTATCAATCTAACAAACTTGGTGTGTTTTAATGCTATACAGCTCACATAGTAGACAAACTGAAATGTGCACACACGCGTGCACACACACACACATACACACAAACACACACACACACACACACACACACACAAAGTTATGCATTACTATGCAACATTAAAACAAATAATAATAATGTATATGTATTCATTCTAGACTGAACATTTCCCTGAACTCTAGAGACACATTGTTCACAGTGTTCTCCAATGGCTAAAGATCAGTTTACACAAGTGATTTGTTGCCACAATATGTCGGGTGGCACTGTCACATGTTAACGCACAACTAAATTGTGCGTTTTGACGAACAACATTGGTATCTAGGTGTTGACCTGCCATTCAAAACTGGGTCAACATTTTTCAAACAATTTGCCTTTCTAATCAGTTTTGCATGAGCATTTAAAAAAACCATTTTTATAGCGGAATATTGCACTATACCATGTCACTGTCAGTCAACAAATTGGAACAAAATTGTTCATGTAGATGAGCATTAACGTACCTGCTTCCATTCATTGACACAGAATATCCTGTAGGAGTCGTTGCCATACTTGCCAATGCCAAACAACTCAATGGGATACTGCCACTCTTTGTTGAGATATTCCACTGTTCAAGAGAAATGAATTATGATGATTCAGGTTTGAGATAATTCTTTAATGCTTCACTTCTGCTCTCAGTCTTTCATCATGCAAAGTTTTGGAATGATTTTTGAATATTTGTTTGGATCGCTACCTCATATTTCTACTGGTTGTTATTCTGTGGGCCGTTAAAGATTTTTAGTAGTAAATTACAGGACGGCTGTGATAAATCTTGTTTTGGAATAAAAGTGAATAGTCTTCTCTTGGGTGGTGCAATTTTGATAGTGAGTTGATATCGATAAAACTTTTCAGTTCTGGTTGAAATGCTTAAAAATTTATAGACAAGCTACATGTTTATCATCACACCATAAAGGCAATTACAAATTTCAAACATGTTTCTCTGCATAAAAAAAATGCATACAATCTAGCTGTTTGAGATAACCCCTCAATGAGAATCTGATCCCTTACCTGAGAATCTGACAAGTGTCTGTGCTCTCTTATTGTTCAGGCCTAGTAGCTGTAGTAGTTCTGCAATTGGCCTCCAGTTGGCGTTAGCGGTCACCTCTGCACTTGACCAAGTTTCAAAAAACTTCCAAAGCACAGGTATTGTGCATTTGCCTGGATCATCAAAACAAACATGTAAAAACTCACTTTTGTTTTCAAAGATGTAACATGTTATTGGTATAAACTAAAATTGACCAAAAATCTTAAACTTGTAATTACAGTACAGTGTATCTTGATAGTCCCCATAGCATACTAGCCGAGTTGCCAGGCATTGTATGGGAGAAAAGGCAACCACTGCAAGATCTTATGACTCCTTGCACTACCCAGTCACTTATGACTCCTTGCACTACCCAGTCACTTATGACTCCTTGCACCACCCAGTCACTTATGACTCCTTGCACCACCCAGTCACTTATGACTCCTTGCACTATCCAGTCACTTATGACTCCTTGCACTACCCAGTCACTTATGACTCCTTGCACTACCCAGTCACTTATGACTCCTTGCACCACCCAGTCACTTATGACTCCTTGCACCACCCAGTCACTTATGACTCCTTGCACCACCCAGTCACTTATGACTCCTTGCACTACCCAGTCACTTATTACTCCTTGCACTACCCAGTTACTTATGACTCCTTGCACTACCCAGTCACTTATGACTCCTTGCACCACCCAGTCACTTATGACTCCTTGCACCACCCAGTCACTTATGACTCCTTGCACCACCCAGTCACTTATGACTCCTTGCACTACCCAGTCACTTATGACTCCTTGCACTACCCAGTTACTTATGACTCCTTGCACTACCCAGTCACTTATGACTCCTTGCACCACCCAGTCACTTATGACTCCTTGCACCACCCAGTCACTTATGACTTCTTGCACCACCCAGTCACTTATGACTCATTGCACCACCCAGTCACTTATGACTCCTTGCACCACCCAGTCACTTATGACTCCTTGCACTACCCAGTCACTTATGACTCCTTGCACCACCCAGTCACTTATGACTCCTTGCACTACCCAGTCACTTATGACTCCTTGCACTACCCAGTCAAGCTTTAGTACGGCAATGCCAAAGGGAATGACAACTTCGTGCAGCCAAAATCATATATAACTGCCGGTTTCACAACGTGTTCCTACCGTATGAAGGAACATATGTGGACATTTGACGTAGATCACGTAATTTGGAACAGTTGTAGAAAGCACGCATCGCATTGCTAACAATTGTACGTAACTACGAACTACTTTTGGTTTGAGTTATGTAATTTACGTGAAACATTCACATAGGTTCCTTTCTAAGATCTCCACCCCCCACGAATTAAATTTTTTATGTACCATCCCCAGGGCCCCAGGCAAGCCTACAAAATGTGAAACTGATGGAGATATGAGAGAACAGACGGACAGAGTCACAGACTACTTTACAATATAGATGTATTTCTAAAATCTTGTATACAAATTTGTGAAACAAAATCATAACTGTCCTGAACATGCAACAGTAATAATTTGATATTTTTCACAATATCTATGACAAGTGTAAATGTAACTGCTGCCGTTTTCTCAGCCAATTGTTTCGACGAAGGCATAATTGTGTATGTTGTAATTGATTACAGTTAAAATGGTATATTTGTAATTGATTACAGGTAAAATGGTGTATTTGTAATTAATTCTGTTTTTTAAATTATGACATAACTGTAATTTATTTCTTTCGTGAAATAGCGACACTGGTGATTAATTGCAGGATTATTTTTCATCACAGAGTACCTGAACAAACTTACTAAACGAGCCATCTCACAGAGTTTTATGAATACACAATGAATATGCAATATACATGCCATATAAAATGATATAATTAACAAATTTACTGAATAAACTTTAGGAATAAACAGTTCAGTTAGTCCAACTTACTATAATTATTAAATGTATTTGATTTGAACATTTTGGAAGTGAAATTGAAATGAAAAATAATCAATTTGATTTTGTGTACTTGGACCCAGCCGTGTCTGTGGCACAGGACTGGTTCATATGAACCACGTAGGAATACTTCAAGAACATAAAATATACCTGCAGTTCTGTTGAGGAAGATGGTTGCAACCAGTAGTTTCCACGGATCATGAAACAGGGTCTCCTGTACCAGATTAAAGGGAGACTTGGGTGGAATCCACTTCCGGTCTCCCCTCTTCCCTAGCCTCAGACGTTGCGTAGGGACACTCGATCCTTTACGGGGAAAATATTTGCTCTTCTTGTCGCAGCTCTGTTCTTTCTTTCTGACCACTTCATCACTGGCTGTAATTCCATTAAAAGCACAGTCGAATATAATGACAATGCCTTCATCATGGTCATCAATGTATTTTATAACAATCTAATTATTTCAACAGATAATGTTTTTAGATATATTCAAAATGTCCACAAACAAGCATTCTTAAAAATCCCTGGTCAAAATATTTAGCCTATCGTCAATCAGATTCGTTGCTGTTCAAATCTGTAGTTTGTGAATAGTTTTAGAAATATGCACAATTGGTTTAATAAAAGAATGCAAACATTTGGTAAAGTAAATAGAGGAATTGACTTCAAAGTGTGAACAGCCGATATAGTATCTTGTGGCCTTGTGGGTATATAGATCTGGACCACTTTGGCGAATGTTGACCAGATCTGATCAAAAATAACTTAATGCTTTGTCTGATGATGTCACCAAAACTAAATAACTGTACATTTGTACAAACAAGCCAGCATGTCATAGTCGATACTAAATACGTTTGATTTTTTCGCAAAACAAGTTTGAAATCAGACATCAGACAAGCTAAAACATTTAATTGAGGAAGAACCTTTAAGAGATTTGGGAATGATGGAAGAGATTGATGTCATAAGAGATGAGAGAATGATGGAGGCGGTTGATGTCATAAGAGATGAAATAATGGTGGAAGCGGTTGATTTCATAAGAGATGAGAGAATGGTGGAGGCGGTTGATGTCATGAGAGACAAGGGAATGATGGAGGCGGTTGATATCATAAGAGATGAGAGAATGGTGGAGGCGGTTGATTTCATAAGAGATGAGAGAATGGTGGAGGTGGTTGATTACATAAGAGATGAGAGAATGGTGGAGGCGGTTGATGTCATGAGAGAAAAGGGAATGATGGAGGTCGTTGATATCATAAGAGATGGAGTAATCGAGGTGGTTGATGTCATAAGATGAAGGAATAATGGAGGTGGTTGATGTCATATGAGATGAGTGAATGATGGAGGTGGTTGACGCCATGAGAGATGAAGGAATGGTGGAGGTGGTTGATGTCATGAGAGACGAGGGAATGATGGAGGTGGTTGATGTCATAAGAGATGAGGGAATGATGGAGTTGGTTGATGTCATAAGAGATGAGGGAATGATGGAGGCAGTTGATGTCATGACAGATGAGGAATGATGGAGATGGTTGATGTCATGAGAGATGAGGGAATGGTAGAGGTGGTTGAAATAATGAGAGATGAGGGAATGATGGAGGTGGTTGATGTCATAAGAGATGAGGGAATGATGGATGTGGTTGATGTCATAAGATGAAGGAATAATGGAGGTGGTTGATGTCATATGAAATGAGTGAATGATGGAGGTGATTGATGCCATGAGAGATGAAGGAATGGTGGAGGTGGTTGATGTCATGAGAGACGAGGGAATGATGGAGGTGGTTGATGTCATAAGAGATGAGGGAATGATGGAGGCAGTTGGTGTCATGAGAGATGAGGAAATGATGGAGATGGTTGATATCATGAGATATGAGGAAATGATGGAGGTGGTTGACGTCATGAGATACAAGGGAATGATGGAGGTGGTTGATGTCATAAGAGACAAGGGAATGATGGAGGTGGTTGATGTTATAAGATATGAGGGAATGATGGAGGCAGTTGATGTCATGACAGATGAGGAAATGATGGAGATGGTTGATGTCATGAGAGATGAGGGAATGATGGAGGTGGTCGATGTCATGGGAGATGAGGGAATGATGAAAGTTGTTGATGCCATAAGAGAAGAAGGAATGGTGGAGGTGGTTGATATCATATGAGGTGAGGGAATGATGGAGGCAGTTGATGTCATGAGAGATGAGGAAATGATGGAGATGGTTGATGTCATGAGAGATGGCGGAATGATGGAAGCAGTTAATGTCATATGAGAATAGGGAATGATGGAGGCAGTTGATGTCATGAGAGATGAGGAAATGATGGAGATGGATGATGTCATGAGAGATGAGGGAATGATGGAGGTGGTTGATATCATAAGATATGAGGGAAAGATAGAGGTGGTTAATGTCATAAGAGATGAGGGAATGATGGAGGCAGTTGATGTCATGAGAGATGATGAAATGATGGAGGTGGTTGATGTCATGAGAGATGAAGGAATGGTGGAGGTGGTTGATGTCATGAGAGACGAAGGAATGATGGAGGTGGCTGATGTCATAAGAGACGAGGGAATGATGGAGGTGGTTGATGTCATAAGAGATGAGAGAATGGTGGAGGCGGTTGATGTCATGAGAGACAAGGGAATGATGGAGGCGGTTGATATCATAAGAGATGGAGTGATCGAGGTGGTTGATGTCATAAGATGAAGGAATAATGGAGGTGGTTGATGTCTTATGAGATGAGTGAATGATGGAGGTGGTTGACGCCATGAGAGATGAAGGAATGGTGGAGGTGGTTGATGTCATGAGAGACGAGGGAATGATGGAGGTAGTTGATGTCATAAGAGATGAGGGAATGATGGATGTGGTTGATGTAATAAGATGAAGGAATAATGGAGGTGGTTGATGTCATATGAGATGAGTGAATGATGGAGGTGGTTGACGCCATGAGAGATGAAGGAATGGTGGAGGTGGTTGATGTCATGAGAGATGAGGGAATGATGGAGGTGGCTGATGTCATGAGAGATGAGGGAATGATGGAAGTTGTTGATGCCATAAGAGAAAACGGAATGGTGGAGGTGGTTGATATCATATGAGAATAGGGAATGATGGAGGCAGTTGATGTCATGAGAGATGAGGAAATGATGGAGATGGTTGATGTCATGAGAGATGAGGGAATGGTAGAGGTGGTTGAAATAATGAGAGATGAGGGAATGATGGAGGTGGTTGATGTCATAAGAGATGAGGGAATGATGGATGTGGTTGATGTCATAAGATGAAGGAATAATGGAGGTGGTTGATGTCATATGAAATGAGTGAATGATGGAGGTGATTGATGCCATGAGAGATGAAGGAATGGTGGAGGTGGTTGATGTCATGAGAGACGAGGGAATGATGGAGGTGGTTGATGTCATAAGAGATGAGGGAATGATGGAGGCAGTTGGTGTCATGAGAGATGAGGAAATGATGGAGATGGTTGATATCATGAGATATGAGGAAATGATGGAGGTGGTTGATGTCATGAGAGATGAGGGAATGATGGAGGTGGTTGATGTCATGAGATACAAGGGAATGATGGAGGTGGTTGATGTCATAAGAGACAAGGGAATGGTGGAGGTGGTTGATGTTATAAGATATGAGGGAATGATGGAGGCAGTTGATGTCATGACAGATGAGGAAATGATGGAGATGGTTGATGTCATGAGAGATGAGGGAATGATGGAGGTGGTCGATGTCATGGGAGATGAGGGAATGATGAAAGTTGTTGATGCCATAAGAGAAGAAGGAATGGTGGAGGTGGTTGATATCATATGAGATGAGGGAATTATGGAGGCAGTTGATGTCATGAGAGATGAGGAAATGATGGAGATGGTTGATGTCATGAGAGATGGCGGAATGATGGAAGCAGTTAATGTCATATGAGAATAGGGAATGATGGAGGCAGCTGATGTCATGAGAGATGAGGAAATGATGGAGATGGATGATGTCATGAGAGATGAGGGAATGATGGAGGCGGTTGATATCATAAGATATGAGGGAAAGAAAGAGGTGGTTAATGTCATAAGAGATGAGGGAATGATGGAGGCAGTTGATGTCATGAGAGATGATGAAATGATGGAGGTGGTTGATGTCATGAGAGATGAAGGAATGGTGGAGGTGGTTGATGTCATGAGAGACGAGGGAATGATGGAGGTGGCTGATGTCATAAGAGACGAGGTAATGATGGAGGTGGTTGATGTCATAAGAGATGAGAGAATGGTGGAGGCGGTTGATGTCATGAGAGACAAGGGAATGATGGAGGTATTTGATGTCATAAGAGATGAGGGAATGATGGATGTGGTTGATGTAATAAGATGAAGGAATAATGGAGGTGGTTGATGTCATATGAGATGAGTGAATGATGGAGGTGGTTGACGCCATGAGAGATGAAGGAATGGTGGAGGTGGTTGATGTCATGAGAGATGAGGGAATGATGGAGGTGGTTGATGTCATGAGAGATGAGGGAATGATGGAAGTTGTTGATGCCATAAGAGAAAACGGAATGGTGGAGGTGGTTGATATCATATGAGAATAGGGAATGATGGAGGCAGTTGATGTCATGAGAAATGAGGAAATGATGGAGATGGTTGATGTCATGAGAGATGAGGGAATGATGGAGGCAGTTTATATCATAAGATATGAGGGAAAGATGGAGGTGGTTAATGTCATAAGAGATGAGGAAATGATGGAGGTGGTTGATGTTATAAGAGATGAGGGAATGATGGAGGTGATTGATGTCATGAGAGACGAGGGAATGATGGAGGTGGTTAATGTAATGGGAGACGAGGAAATGATGGACATGATTGATGTCATGAGAGATGAAGGAATGGGGGAGGTGGTTGATGTCATGAGAGACGAGGGAATGATGGAGGTGGTTGATGTCATAAGAGACGAGGTAATGATGGAGGTGGTTGATGTCATAAGAGATGAGGGAATGATGGAGGTGGTTGATGTCATAAGAGATGAGGGAATGATGGAGGTGGTTGATGTCATGAGAGATGAAGGAATGATGGAGGTGGTTGATGTCATAAGAGACAAGGGAATGATGGAGGTGGTTGATGTCATAAGAGATGAGGGAATGATGGAAGTGGTTGATGTCATGAGAGATGGGGGAATGATGGAGACTGTTGATGTCATGAGATGGGGGGTAGTGGAGGCATTTGATGTCATGAGAGATGGGGGAATGGTAGAGATGATTGATGTCATGAGAGATGGGGGAATGATAGAGATGATTGATGTCATGAGAGATGAGGGAATGATGAAGGTGGTTGATGTCATGAGAGATGAGGGAATGATGGAGGTGATTGATGTCATGAGAGATGAGGGAATGATGGAGGTGGTTGATGTCATGAGAGATGAGGGAATGATGGAGGTGGTTGATGTCATAAGAGACGAGGGAATGATGGAGGTGGTTGACGCCATGAGAGATGAAGGAATGGTGGAGGTGGTTGATGTCATGAGAGACGAGGGAATGATAGAGATGATTGATGTCATGAGAGATCAGGAAATGGTGGAGATGGTTGATGTCATGAGAGATGAGGGAATGATGAAGGTGGTTGATGTCCTGAGAGACGAGGGAATGATGGAGGTGGTTGATGTCATAAGAGATGAGGGAATGATAGAGATGACTGATGTCATGAGAGATGAAGGAATGGTGGAGGTGGTTGATGTCATGAGAGATGGGGGAATGATAGAGATGATTGATGTCATGAGAGATGAGGGAATGGTGGAGGTGGTTGATGTCATGAGAGATGAGGGAATGATGGAGATAGTTGATGTCATAAGAGATGAGGGAATGATGGAGGTGGTTGATGTCATGAGAGACGAAGGAATCATGGAGGCGGTTGATGTCATAAGAGATGAGGGAATGATGGAGGTGGTTGATGTCATGAGAGATGAGGGAATGATAGAGATGATTGATGTCATGAGAGATCAGGAAATGGTGGAGATGGTTGATGTCATGAGAGATGAGGGAATGATGAAGGTGGTTGATGTCCTGAGAGACGAGGGAATGATGGAGGTGGTTGATGTCATAAGAGATGAGGGAATGATGGAGATGGTTGATGTCATGAGAGATGAGGGAATGATGGAGATAGTTGATGCCATAAGAGATGAAGGAACAGTGTGGAGACAGTTGATGAAGGATGAGAGATGAAGGAGTTATGGAGGCAGTCGATGTCATGAGAGAAGAGGGAATGATGGAAGCAGCTGATGTTATGAGAGATGAGGAAATGGTGGAGGTGGCTGATGTCATAAGAGATGGAGGCGGCTGATGTCATGAGAGATGTGGGATGATGGAGACGGTTGATGTCATGAGAGATGGGGGGGATGATGGATGTGGTTTATGTCATAAGAGTGAGTGTTTGTGTCTTAAGGTATTTGTTTTGAAGAATCACACTTTAAATAGGATTTGATCATTGTTATAAAATGTATAACTACACTTGATACTGTAATCGGGTGCCCACTTCGATTGGTTTGACTGCATATGTTGAACAGTTTTGTACACCTGTCATAGACGACACCTGGATACAACAGACAACTGTCTATAACACACATTCAAGTTTACATCTTGTCACAACAAGCAACTGTTTAATACAGACAATGACCAAAGAATGGTGTGTGTGTGTGTGTGTGTGTGCTTGCATGCCTGTGTAATAATACACTTATATACATACATATATCTACACACAAAATTCACAATTGCACACACATCAATTACCAGTTAATTTTGTAATAGAAGAATGTGTGTGCGAGTGCGTGGGTGTGCATGGTGTGTGTGTAAATGGAATCAACAACCGTCTCAACAGCTGGAATCAACAACTGTTGGTCTGGGTTGTGTTTGGAAATTGGTGCATCACCAAATTTTGTAAATTAGGCTTAATTCATAAACTTACAAAGTTTGCAAGACCGTTACTCTGCATTTTAAGATTCAAACTTATATGAACAGTTTGAATCTTTTTTGAGTATTACTGTGTGCACATCTGCAAAGATAGTGGCATAGATAGATAACTAGTACACGACCAAATCAACTATTACAGCGCTTTATTGATTGCCAGAAAACACACAGACAGGTTATACATTAATGTTAAATACGTCTTTGCTAATTCATATAAATATATCTATGTAGTGACACATTCGGCCACTGTGTAAAATGCCCACTGCGATAACGAGTGCTAAGTTAAGCAGCAAATTTTATAAATGCTCAAAGCAACAGAGTCATATACATAATATAAACAACCAGAGTTAACAGACGAAGTGCAATTTACAATTGCTAGTGCTGGCTTCTGGTGTGTGTTCATTGTGAAGGAATTTCTCATTACAAAGACCATACCAGTACCATCCCTGGTTTAAAAACGTGTGCCAATAAATCTGTTTTAAAATTATGTGGAAAGGAAAAAATTAATTGCACTAATACCAGATATGTTACACAACCAGTGCACAGTGAATGTGGAATTTACAGAAGTCAAAAATATGCAATGTGCAACAGCTATGTTGGCAGCCTGGCAGGCTATGTGAGCAGCCTGGCAGGCTACGTGAGCATCCTGGCAGGCTACGTGAGCAGCCGACCAATGCTGCCAACAAATAATTTTACAGAGGACACAAAAACTAAGGATAAATTGAATCATCACTGCTACTAACTCAACAATCTTTACTAACATCCACTTTCTGTTAGTGATATAAAAAACACCAGCTGCCATTAAACAGTTACATGTGAAAATTTCATTACGTATTTCATTCAAATATTCTCTTTTCTACAAACGAATTATGCAACCAGCTGTCTAGCACTCGATAAAAATGCAGTACACTACAAGTACTTACATGTTTTCGCAGTAGAATAATTTTACAATGGTTCTAGTGCAAGAGCATGTAAGTTTAACACACAACTACTAAATTTTATGAATTAACCACTAAATACAGACTCATGTGTATTGATTAAGCATTACAATTATATTCTACAAAAGCACCTACATGTAGTTAAAAGATACAGTATACTACATCAGAACATAATATGTTGTTCAACACATTAACATAACAGGTAGAACTAACTCGGTGCTAAAATATGATTTGTCCACTTGCACCCATTTATATGACTTGGTAATGTAGTAATAGTCCATCAATGTTATCTTCACATTAACTACTTAAAACACCAATTAAAACACATTTTCAAACCATCCACACAGATACTATCTAAAGTTAGTAAAAATTAGGCAAATACTGCAAAACACATATCTAATAAAAATGTAAACATTTACACATCTAAAGATTGTACCAATCTGCCATCATGCATGACTTCGCGCACAATTTACAACTAACAAAAAGGCTCAAACTAGTTTTCTCTTGTACACAAAATGAGTTTAACCGATATCTATCATAACATATTGCTACTCTCATCTATGCAATATATAGCTACACCGCAATATATAGCTACTGTCATCAACGTGTTGTAGAGATGTACACTTGTGAGAAACCACTATACAGCATATACACAACTTGCAGCATATCTTCATGTCAAACAACGTAGTTATCAAGCAAAATTTTAAACCTAACTGGGGAGGCAGAGCAGCCTAACCCAGAACAGTAAGTGAAAATTGTGTGGTAACCCAACTACTAAATACAAAATTTTTAAAAATTAAATGTCTCCTGCATTCCTAAGCACCAAATACCCGAACAAACTTGAAATACCAACACGCACGCACGCACGCACGCACGCACGCACGCACGCACGCACGCACGCACGCATGCCTGCACACACTAATATTCGCATAACTACCACAAAACTCAAGAAATCAGGGACAATACCTCATAAATAGTTGAAAACTGATAGAAGATATAAAAATGTGGCAGGATAATTACAGATGATATACAGAGAATACAGCAGCAAAGAATTCCTAATAAGACGCGAGTTATGGCAGCAGCGATCGAAGGAAATATATACATTCAGGACCTCATTCCTTCCAAGCAACCATCTTGAATGAGGACGTGTATTCATGGTAAGAATCGACACACACCTGATGAAGATCTAACTGATAATTTCTTCATCGATCTCCCAGACGACTTCGGTCTAACAAGACTCCAATGATGACACCTATCCAGCAAGGACTTGAGGTGCAACACGCGTGAGAGCTGTCAATGTCCACATGCCAATCAATCTTTCCCCATAACGTATTTGTCTACACGGTACCCAAGCACGTATTTTGTAGCCTATACATACTATTCTACATTACCGCTACTGTATCATGACCAAAACATACAAAGCAGTCGCATTTGCTATGAAACCTGCATATAACTCACAGCTTTATCCATTACACCTATGTCTAAGTGAAGGTAAATGTTTACATTATAGACAGTTGTCAGCGTGTCCAGTATATATAGCCAGGCATACCGTACAATGTAGTGTATATCACATGGAACCCCTTGGAGAACTATACACGGGGCAAAATGTGTTATACACAGGGCAGGATGCCTTTTCACCACCATCTACTACATGTCATATCAAGCATTTCAAGAGAAAGATGCAACATTTTTTGACAA
Source organism: Lamellibrachia satsuma (assembly GCA_033239005.1). Classification (NCBI taxonomy): domain Eukaryota; kingdom Metazoa; phylum Annelida; class Polychaeta; order Sabellida; family Siboglinidae; genus Lamellibrachia; species Lamellibrachia satsuma. Next base: position 7,947,397 of record BSQZ01000008.1, read on the forward strand.
TGCAAAGTAAAATTTATTTTTAACAAATTTAATTTAACGAAAATGGCAGTGTGGGTTAATTTTTTTATATAATTCATTTGGATAACATTCTATACGGATGTTTTTTTTGAAAACAAACATTTCATTAATACATTATGAAATTTTAATACTAGACAGGCCAGACTATTCAAAATACTGTCATTTGGCTTCAGAAAACCAAGCCAAAACAAACTGATATCCGCATCGAGTTTACTCATGTTACCATGGCAATAATGAGCAGTGACAAAATAAATTAATTAAATTACGACCCAATTCAGACAATTTCAAATTATGCTGTGTGCATCCATCTGCTAGCAACTCATTATGATGAAATCTATCACCTTTTTATATATTTTTCAACCACCCCAAAAAGGTAATAAAGGTGGTCTTATTGCTTTTATCATAAAATCCTGCTGCATAGTATAAACTATATCTTTTCTAACATCGTAACTGCCCAAATGTGTTTTAGTGAACCACAATTAAAAAATATACTTTGATCGTTATGCTTAATTTGAATGCTTGGGAGCAAACTGTAATATTACAGGCATTAGCAATGTGCTTTGTTTACATGTACTGGAAATTGTCAACAGGTGTTAGTGAATTTACTGAATAGCGAGGTTGATACTCATCAACAGATAATGGCAAAATTATATTTAAAAAAAAAAAAAAAAACACGGACTGTCACGGTGTTGGAATGGGTGTAGGTTACACTACATAACATGATTTTATGATAAAAAGTATCTGATTTTATGTCTTTAACTACCTTACCTGAACGAGACTATGTGGAAGGACTTTAGACATAGACAATGTAAGCACCTGCATCAACAGGCGTTCTACCTAGACTTGATCCAGCGCCAATGTCAGCCACCTTTTGCTGGTCCTCACCCGACGCCGTCGTTGCTACATCCGACTGCTGTGTTTGAATGGAACTATCGCCACTGGAACTCATAAAGAAATCACTGATCGTGACTGATGTTGCCGACGTTACCACGGGAAGTGTCTTTATAAAATCCCCACCCCCCGTCGTGTCATCAACCCTCTTTGGGCTTTGCCCCATTTTCCTTTCCAACGATGTCTTTGTCCGTTTACCAGCCGGACTCGTGGTCGTCAGTTTTGGTAATTTTTCCGTGAGCGTCACGGATATGGGTGGCGATTTTCCCTTGCCAACTTTCTGCATGCGTGGGTTCACGCAGTAGTAGCTGTGGTCAAGTTGAACGGGGCTTTTGACGTCGACGCTAATGTCCGCGTTCGGCTCGCCATGTTCGGAGGGAATCATCAAGTCAGTGCTGTAGCACTCGACGTCGTCTCTGGCACCCAGGTCCATTTGCGACGTCGATGCGACTGCAGGCGGAACGTCAGAATTGTCTAGGAACTCCCAGTTGCTGCTGAAATCACTGAGGATGTTACTGGGAGGCAGCTTTGGTATGTGTTCTATGTTGGATAGTTCATGCAGGTCAGATGCTTTGACCAACACTGACTTTTCAGAGGTAAGTGCCAGTTTATCGGTGATCATATCCATCTGAACGGCGGCAGAGTTATCACCAGTGGTACCGTTGCCACTGGGTAGTTTTAGCATAGTGTACAGCTCGCTTGGTTCAGCAGATATGGTCTGGTGAACTGATGCCACTGTCACAGTCTTTGCTGCGGTTGTTTTATTTCGGTTGCTAGAATTCTTCCTGTGTGTCGATCGTGGTCTTGCATCACCACTGTCGTATAACGAATCGGACAAACGCCAACTCTTGCGGCGGACCCGTGGGCCGAGTTCAACAGGAGTGTCTTCTGTGACTTGTGGTAACACGTTCTCCGATTGCACTGCCGCTGTCGCCCGCCTCCGTCCTTGATGGCTTGGCATGGCACCCATGGAGACGTCCATGCTACCATCACTGGGCGCACTGGTGGTCTCGGACTCGGATACAACTGCTGCAAGTTTCTCCCCTTCAACATCTTGCGCAACACTTGATTCATTTGCAGCCACAGCACTGGGCATCGATTGTGCTGCTTCTGTTTCTAAGGCCAGTGAGCGTTTTCGCCCACGACGCTTCGGGGTGGCAACCGTGACGGAGGTCGCATCAGTATCTGATTCTGATGCCACCATTGTCTGTTTTCGGCTTCGGCGCCGTGGCGTGGTATCGGTCATCTCTGTGGGTTCTACACTGACTGACTCTAGCTGGTCAACTGTCTCTGTTGCCGGTGTTGTCACTGATCGTTTCCGCCCTCGACGTCTTGGAGTAGCGACGGACTCATCTGGCACTGCCGGGGTGCTATCAGTGGCCATCTCTTGTTCCATGTTGCCTTCCGACACCTCCACCACATCTGGTGACTCAGTAGTGACTGGGTCAGTTGCCTTCACCTTCTTTGGCCTCCCACGCCCTCTACGGGCTGGCTGGCAAACAGCAGCCTCCACAGTCGTCCTGTTTTCTCCAATATCAACATTAATGTTGGATGCTTTCGGTATTTCTTCTCCCTGCTGCATATCGGTGGGATCAACAGATTCCAACACAGGTCCCTCCACCTCGGGAACAATCACTTTTGGCTTTCTCCCCCTTTTGGTGGGGGACTTGACAGGCTGTTCCATGGCTTCCGATTCTGGGGGCGTTTCCTGTATGCGCCCCTTCCTGGCAGGGGACTTCACTGGCTTCTCATCAACTGGCTCTTCCTCACCTTCTGATTCTCCTGGTATTTCCAGTTTGCGCCCCCTCTTGCTTGGGGTATATGTCGACAAATCACTGCTGTCTTCCTCAGCTTCTGGCTTTGGTTTTGGTGGACGTCCCCGTTTACGTGGCACTTTCAACGGCTCAGTATCTCCATCTTTTTGTTTCTTCTTTCCCTTCTTCGCACTGCCTTTACCTCGCCCACCTTTCGGAGTTGCTTTCTCGGCAGCAGCACTGTTCCTCTTTCCTCCCGCTCCGGTCTTTTCCACGTCCTCGTCATCTGAATTGTTTTTTGATGATGATCTTGACGGAAAACTCATTTTAATGACAAGTTTCTGCGCAAGAGTGGCAGCCACCGGTGTCGTTTCCTTGCCTCTGTTCGGTTTTCCAGCCGACTTCTTTGCAGAAGTTTTTGCCGACAGTGCTGCTCCCTGGTGGATACCACGAACAGAGAAGTCGAAGTCATCCGCTTTCATGTCGGCCGTTCCTTCGGCGGCGAAGAAGCCAGCAAGTTCAGTGCGCGATCGAAACTTCTTTCCAGCGGGGCTGAAACACACAATAATCATTCAGTTGGTTGGCCTCATGCTATGCTACAATAACTCGTGGACCGAAAAGCAGCGTCCACAATTAATTTAGTCCATCGCGAATCATGTTCAAATCTGTAGTGTGAAGTGTGTGAGTTTGTTGAAATCATCAAACAAATTTACTTTCATCATTAAATATGGTAACTTATGAAAGTGTGAATAGCCTTTTGTTATAGTGGGGCTTAAAATTCACCTGAAAGCTTAGTGGCTAACAATAAGATTTAGGGGCCAATTGGCCAGGATAGCAGGTTTCATCTATTAATTACCAAATACTAAGGTGCTTAGTTTGTGCATAACATCAGACTATCTATACGGCCTATAGCATAATAGAGACTATGGCGGTGAGGGAAAACTAACAAGAGAAAGTCCAAGTTTGCAGAATTGACTAGGTCAGGGGTCGGCAACCTGCGGCCCACGGGCCAACTGCGGCTCGCGTAGCTATTTCATGCGGCCCACGGACTGACAACGATATTGTGCAAAATGCGGCCCGCCCCTGCCACACTGGTACACAAAATAACATGTCCATGTGATGAACATTATAATATACCAAATATGTATTTTTACTTCATTTAATATTTAATTAATTCACTTTTGCATATGCAGACATGAAAGTATGCAGCGCGGCAATCCTAAGGAACACACCATTAAACAACTTTAGCTTGTATTTAATGTGTTCACATTGTGGACAGATCTGTGCGTTACCCATTGGAAAACTATTTTCAGTAAATAAACAACCTAACTAAGTTGCATATGAAAAATAGTAAATAGTTAAACATAACTGGTCATGTGTGATACATTTGACAAAGTGTGACCATGTGCGTGTGGGATAAGACATAGGGACCGTTTTGCCCCATATGGATGGGGACTTTTTTGGCCCAGAGACGTGTGTCTTAATAAGATGCATACAAAGCACAACATACTATTCCACATTTTGTATTGTTTGATCTGTTAACTGATTAATAATATTATCATGTCACCAATTAAGTCCATGATTCATGATTCACACCGTTGTATGGTGAGTTTCATCATTTTACTATTGGCAAAATATTAGACCAATACATATAAAAGTTTAAAAACACACTGATTTAATTACGTCTGTCTCGTGTTGCTGAACTTTCGGGCGAGTATCAGATAGAATTAGCTTCATTTTGCACCACATTTGGAACGTTCAGAGTTATATATTTTGAGTACATGGTGGGGGCCGTCTTACCTCCAGGGACCGTGTTGCCCCAGGTTACCCTACTACTTTATTTGTGTTTGAGTGATAATGTGTTGTTTTAACTAACGTTCGTTGCCTGCCAGCGAAATGGCGAATGGAGTTGTACGCTAATGGAAAAGGTTCAAGACTAAGGAGGTGCCAAGCAAAGCTCTTCAGGGCACACTCCATCATCCAACGGGAAAGCCCGTGTGGCAAATCGATGAAAATGCAGAATGTAATAAGGGTCGCCGTGAAGACTAAACTGTGTTCGCTCTCGCTGTCTAAATTACCGGCAGTTCCAGCACCCAGAACTCCTGTAGTACACCGAAGTGAGCTGAGGCGCGCAGGAACAAGTCTGCAGCCAGGTATGGGCCACTTGGTGGCGCAGCAACATCACCAGCAACAGGCCTCAGTGTCACACGGGTCAACATGGCATCAGCCTCATGCCAAGAACACGTAACCTGAATAATGTGTTTTTGAATAATCCATCTGTTGCTCAAAATCAGACGTTGATGTTTGACGATAATAATAACTCATATTCGTGGACGTGCTATTTACAACAGTGGTCAATACAACTGCTAGACACAAGGCATATAATTGCATTGTGCCAATTATCACGAGTGTGCGTGCGTGCGTGCGTGCGTGCGTGCGTGCGTGCGTGCGTGCGTGGCCCGCTAACCTATTCAAAGTCACTTATTTGGTCCTCCATTCAAAAAAGTTGCCGACCCCTGGACTAGGTGAAAATAATTGCTCTTTCAGCAGCAGCAGCACTGTCCTCTTCCCTGCCACTCTGGTCTTATCCACGTCCTCGAACACTGTACACTGTATTAAACTTATTATTTATTTAATTTGTTTATTTAACTTATCGGATTAACTTATATGTTTATCTAATGTATCAACTTAATTGTAGTTGTTTATTTTATCTTTTTATTTATTATTTATTTATTTTATTTTATGTATTTATTTAACTTCTTGACATAATTAATTCATTTAAATAATTTATTGAACTTTTTATTTAACTTATGTTTACCTGTCTTTTAATCACATTTTATTTTAGCTCTTCAATTTATTTAAAATTATTTAGCATTATCTTGTCAGCGCCTTTGCGCAGGTTTTTAACCCAGATACACGGCGCATTATAAATGTATAATAATAAATAATAATAAATTGTTTTTTGATGACGATCTTGATGGAAAACTCATCTTAATGACAACATTTACAACATTTATTAACAGGTAGTGATGTGGTAATTATCTTACTTCAAACTGCGGTGAATACAAGTAGGCCTAACTATGAAAATATGGCGAATGAGATGAGAACGCTGTGTCTGTGGAACACATTATGAAATTCTGGCAATGACTTTTGATAAGATACTATTTCAGAGGTCTAAATCACAATTATAGTTTATGATTGTACATCTTATGAAATGCAGGTGTGATATGTGATAGGTATAAATTTTTTTTTTTTAAAGACGGTCATTTTGATGCGCACATACAGCAGTGACATGTAGTGGAATGAAACGAACTAACGACAGGCACTGCTGGCTGCTAAATATTTCCTTTGAATGATTTGCATAACCTACTCAAAGTTGCAACTTTGGAGGTCCACCAGTTTTTGAAGTAATACAACTTACAAAATGTATTTGCCAGCTGGCGCCCACTATTAAAAAAACACTCACCAAGACGATATTTGGAAGCCATTGGCAAGCCAGGGCGCTACACATAGCCACTTTTGCATTCTTTGTGCTAAATTTTGGTTTGGCTGTACCAAAATTAAATTAATCAAAATTAATTACATCAAACATAAATAATACATTTCCACGAACGAGCTAGCATGTTGTAGTCGATACTAGACAGGTCCAATTTGTTTGCAAAAAAGAAATGAGACCAGCAAACGAGGCTGCTATAAAATGATGATAATTCATAACTGGTATCGTTTCTATGATAGTTATGTGATCTATGTCAAACATCCACAAAACTTCATGCGTATGGTACAAACGTTTCGTGAAACTGGCAGTTGTACATGATTTTGGGGGCACCAAGTTATGATTGCCATTGCCCTACTAAAACATGACTGGGTAGTGCAAAGAGTCATAAGTTCCTGAAGTGGCTGCCTTTTTTCCTATGCAACGCCAGGCAACTCGGCTAGTATAACATAACACAATTTTACTATAAAAACAATCAAACTTTGTACGTTCAATAAATACACACCATGAAAGGATGTCACTGGAAAGACACTGTCACAGGCATAGAGCAACAAATTGTAGCACCTTGAATTAGTAGAAAGTGGACATACCTGAACAAATAGACGTCATATTTTCCTGCAGACCTCCCCTGCTGCCTCTGAGTGACCCTGCGAGACCACCCAGGTGGAAGGTTCGCATCATATAACATCGGGCCTTCATCACTGTAAACAAACAGCATCATATAACATCGGGCCTACATCACTGTAAACAAACAGCATCATACAACATCGGGCCTTCACCATTGTAAACAAACAGCATCATATAACATCGGGCCTTCATCACTGTAAACAAACAGCATCGTATAACATTGGGCCTTTGTAACTGCATACAAGCAGCATCGTACAACATCGGGCCTTCATCATTGTAAACAAACAGCATCATACAACACTGGGCCTTCGTCATGTAAACAAATGGCATCATACAACATCGGGCCTTCGTCACTGTAAACAAACAGCATCATATAACATCGGGCCTTCATCATTGTAAACAAACAGCATCATACAACATTGGGCCTTCATCATTGTAAACAAATGGCATCATACAACATCGGGCCTTCATCATTGTAAACAAACAGCATCATACAACATCGGGCCTTCATCACTGTAAACAAATGGCATCATACAACATCGGGCCTTTATCATTGTAAACAAACAGCATCATACAACATCGGGCCTTCATCATTGTAAACAAACAGCATCATACAACATCGGGCCTTCATAACTGTAAACAAACAGCATCATATAACATCGGGCCTTCATCATTGTAAACAAACTGCATCATACAACATTGGGCCTTCATCACTGTAAACAAACAGCATCATACAACATCGGGCCTTCATCATTGTAAACAAACAGCATCATACAACATCGGGCCTTCATCATTGTAAACAAACAGCATCATACAACATCGGGCCTTCGTCATTGTAAACAAACAGCATCATACAACATCGGGCCTTCGTCACTGTAAACAAACAGCATCATACAACATTGGGCCTTCGTTATTGTAAATAAACAGCATCATATAACATCGGGCCTTCATCATTGTAAACAAACTGCATCATACAACATCGGGTCTTCGTCACTGTAAACAAATAGCATCATACAACATTGGGGCTTCGTTATTGTAAACAAATAGCATCATACAACATCGGGGCTTCGTTATTGTAAACAAATAGCATCATACAACACTGGGCCTTCATCATTGTAAACAAACAGCACCATGTAACATTGAGCCTTTGTCACTACAAACAAACAGCATCATACAACATCGGGCCTTCGAAATTGTAAACAAACAGCATCATATAACATCGGGCCTTCGTCACTGTAAACAAACAGCATCGTACAACATCGGGCTTTTATCATTGTAAACAAACAGCATCATACAACATCGTGCCTTCATCATTGTAAACAAACAGCATCATACAACATCGGGCCTTCATCACTGTAAACAAACAGCATCATATAACATCGGGCCTTCGTCACTGTAAACAAACAGCATCGTATAACAGTGGGCCTTTGTAACTGCATACAAGCAGCACCGTACAACATCGGGCCTTTATCATTGTAAACAAACAGCATCATACAACATCGGGCCTTCATCACTGTAAACAAACAGCATCATACAACATTGGGCCTTCATCACTGTAAACAAACAGCATCATACAACATTGGGCCTTCATCACTGTAAACAAACAGCATCATACAACATCGGGCCTTCATCATTGTAAACAAACAGCATCATACAACATCGGGCCTTCATCATTGTAAACAAACAGCATCATACAACATCGGGCCTTCGTCACTGTAAACAAACAGCATCATACAACATCGGGCCTTCGTTATTGTAAACAAACAGCATCATACAACATCGGGTCTTCATCATTGTAAACAAACAGCATCATACAACATCGGGCCTTCGCCACTGTAAACAAACAGCATCATATAACACTGGGCCTTTGTCACTACAAACAGCATGATACAACATTGGGCCTTCATCATTGTAAACAAACAGCATCATTTAACATTGGGCCTTTGTCACTACAAACAGCATGATACAACATTGGGCCTTCATCACTGTAAACAAACAGCATCATATAACATTGGGCCTTTGTCACTACAAACAAACAGCATCATACAGCATTGGGCCTTCGTCATTGTAAACAAACAGTATCATACAACATCGGGCCTTCGCCACTGTAAACAAACAGCATCATACAACATCAGGCCTTCGTCATTGTAAACAAACAGCATCATACAACATCGGGCCTTCGTCACTGTAAACAAAACAGCATCATACAACAGCAGGCCTTCGTCGCTGTAAACAAATAGCATCATATAACATCACACCTTTGTTACTGCAAACAGTCAATCAATCAACAGTCGTTCCTGGGTAGTGAGCAGAAATGTGGTCAATTACATTATATAAATTCCATTTCCATACCAAATTACCAATTCCACCTCAAAAATACCAATTCCAATTATAAATTCCTTATAAAAATAAATGTTAACAGAGAAAATGTAGACATACTCAATGCCAAAAAATAACATCCATTTTAGAGCAGCTTTATTTAATTTAGTGAACAGATTGAGTTAAAAGGTTACATGATGGAATTGAAAACATAGTTGAAAAGTAATTGAAAATACCAATTACATTTTCATAAATTCCAATTACTTCTAAAAACGAAACAATTCTAATATTGGTGTTTCAATTACAATGTAATTGACCTGAGGGAAGAGATTGGGATGCAGCCCAGCTTAACTGTAAGAAGTTGGATGATGTGGGCAGGTGCATTTGTGCGAATGGAGGCAGGCCAACTACCTAAGAGACCAGAGAGCGAGGTTTCAGGAAAATGGGTAGACCATAGGGAAGATAGGAAGACATCGCCAAGAGGGATGTGAGAAAGTCAGTAGTAGGTGAAAAGTGGAGGGGAAAAGCTGTACATAGCGGGGCAATTTAAATGCAGACCCAGGAAACAAAAGGTGGATTGGGCAGACAGACATAATGAAGATATAACAAATGTGGTTTGTGTGGTTTGTGGTTTTTGCTTGAGACAAGAAGCCTCTCTGACGGCATCCTTTTACTACTGAATGATGTACATGTATGTCCATAGTCATGGATACCACATTTAAAAAACACTTTATTTAAAATAGGCATACAAACCAGCACATTTGGCGAAGCAGGTATATGCAGAAAACAAGAGCCATGGGAAAAGATAAAAGCAATTTCACTAAAAAACACTTTTGCAGAATACCTGTAAAGTTATTATTAATATTGTTATAATTTCTCAGTCAACTAAAAAAAATGTTTGTGATATGTCAACAGCTTTCAGCTACCTTCATCAGACTGACTACCGGTAGAATACGAAGTCATAATATACCAATCACGGACAATGGTAAAAATTCATTTACTATGAAATACGATTAAAAAACTACTAATTGCAATCACCAATTTACAGTTATTTTTTGTATACAAGAAGAGGGTCTCAAAAGGTACTTTAAGATTGCAACAAGTATACAAAGTGAAATGTATACAACTTTTGTCTATTTGCCATCTTGTATCTTGCAATATGTCCAATTCTAAAAATGTTCATCTATTTCCGAGGACACTGGTCAATTCGAACTAGATGAAGTCAATGTACAGGGGTTGCAAAAGTATTTTTGGAAATTCAAAACTTAGCATTCATTACAGACGAATCCGTCATTTACGGACTACCTGGCCTTCTTACCCAACAAACGCAAGTGGGTTGGGCACGGCGAAAACGAACCAGCTGACTGGACTCTGGAGTTCTAAACGACTCAATTCGCTTGAAGTTATAATAATGATAAAGGCGATTTTGTCATATTGTAATAAAATAAATTTGCGCATAATAACTATTAACTACACATGCCGATTATCGCTGAAAACGGTCAAACAATGTAGCATAACATACAAAAATCTACTTTCGCGGGCATAATCAACGTAAACAAGCCGACTGCGGTCATTGTGTCACTGTAATTATATGCTTATAAAGACCCTATTTACATACAACATAACTCATTTAAAACCAGTAGACATTATAATATAACAGGGTTATTATAATGACACCATCAGGGTTATCGCAAACATATATAACTGAGATTTCTTTGAAATCATAACCACCTTAACCCCTCCATCTCTGCGGCCGCCATATTGTTTACTGAAGAAGGGAGAAATCGTTTTCCAATTAATGGTCTAATTGCATTTTTACGAAATGGCGTATATCGAATTCGCCAGTTACTAGAAGTATGCCATGTCACTGGAACTGGCTTTGTTCTAAATTTGTACCGTGTTTTCAAGTGCAACCATTCTATATAAAATGGGAATCATAAATAAATAGCACCGTTTTTCAAAAACGTAATTGCCTATCTTGGACTTGGAGGAGACGCCATCATATGATTCATGGTCGTGGTGTTCTCATTTTGCGCAAAAATCATTCCACAGCATGCCCTATACATGCGTCATTTAGAATAATGAACTATGGTATGACTATAAAGAACTGTGGTTAGTTGCATAGGTAGTTAATTATAGTCATAGCGCGATTTGCTGTATATGTTGAAATTCTTCTGGACCTTCTTCCGGTGTGCATATGTACATAATATTATAGCAAATGTGACACTGGCGAAACAAACAACGCCATCGTTTGTTAATTACAAGTAATATATTTTTCTATTTCATTTTGCTTCCATATAATTCATGAAATAATTTATGTAATTATTTAAGCCATCGACCATAAGACGTTGCGAAAACTTTTGCCACAAATGTATTTTGCATACCTGCATACGGGGATTGTCTGAACAATATAATTACCTCGACATATGCCACTGAACTCGGACAGCTGTTAAATAGCTGGATGTAAGGTTAAGATAGAATATATATCTTGACCATAATATATAGTGCTCGACTAATATAATTGCATTATATACATAATATAGTAATACAGAAAACTAATTCCCATAGTCTAAGAATGGAAATCTGTTCAACTATTTGTCTGATTTAGATTGTGCAAACAAATTTGGATTGCAATAACCCCGATGACAATATGATGTCACGTACGTAAGACAATTTGTAACGATTCCTATAGCTAATTTTGTTTGGACAATATATTATGGAAACAAGAATTAAGAGTGAGAAAGAAAAAAAGATCTAGAAAATGGAGTTCAGAAAGTTCTAGCTCTAGCTGTTTTTATAGTGACAATTCACCACGACCGAGGCCGTATGTTTGCAGCTAAATTAAAAATAAATTTTCGAATACTCATATTTGCAAATACTTATTTTTACGTGGATAATTTCCACAGTGGACGTGACAGTGGACATGTCCACTGTGGAAAATTTCCGTAGACCAATGTGATCGACATCCTCTGGAGCCAGGTATAGTAGTTGTGTTAAGGCCCGTTCACGTACATGCACGGCCGATTAGTTATCCGATAATTGGTTGGGCGACGCTGTTTCGCCCGACCGATCGGACAACTAATCGCTCGTGTGAGCACCCTCGCGATACCCATTGGCAAGGCCAATTTGTGGCTACAACTGTGTCGCCGGAATTATGGCTGGGTCCAATTCGGGCGCCTGTCGGGCGACAGTTTGAAGCATGTGTACCTGTCGTGTACTGTAATCACAACCAAAGGTCGCATTTGCAGTGTCTAAAAGATGCTCGTGTGAACGCGCACTACGCTTTGTCATGCGATAGGGTGCATGTCGCCCGACCAGAGCGGATGTACAGGGTTTATTATGCGCCCGCCTTTTAGGTGGCCCGTTTTAGCGCTGCAATCAAACTGTATTCTGCGTAAGGTTAACTAACATTTAACATTTGTTTGTCTTTCTATATCTAAATAACATTTTGTTAGTATAATAATTATTTAATATACTTATATAAACATAATGAGAATGCGTATATCTAATGTTTTCGCATGTTCACACTTCGTGCCAGTTTTGTACTAACAAATAAGAACATGTCCCTGCCTCGTTTTGATTCAAAATATTATTAAATGGCCGCCGCGGCGGGATTCTGTATTTTGTGATCGTAGTGGTGGTGAGTGGTGCAAATTTGGTTTGTTGTATATATTTATTGGTCTGACAGCCATAGTTTACAGTTTGACTTCGTTAATGAACTAATGGTACGGGTACAGCATTTCAAGTGTTGCGATGAATAAGGGACTGGATAGTCACTACTAGTTTACGTGAAGTTTCAAACTTGCTATGAATTTCGGATATGTCACTCAGCTGCCAACTTGATAGTGGTTTTGAAACTTGGACACGGCACAGCACTGTTCCACTATTCATGTGACAAATTCATGCAGTGGTTTTATGGGAAACAATGACAGATAAACGTGTGTGCCTTGTAATCAAATAGACAGGACTGCCATATTTTTTTGGGTTGAAATCAGTAATTTTGACTTGAAATTATGTATAAATCCGTAGCTGTATAAATCTGTTTCATGTTTTAATTGGCTAACCAGCCAACGATTAAAAAAATCTTCATCTCATCAGACTGTTGTCACAAGTATTTATTAGAAAAACTTCAAATAACTTTTCTGTTCGATCAATGAAATATGTGATCACCATCATCAGGTCCTGGTGCACTGCCTGTTGCAGGCATAGGTTATAATGACCCTCCATTTCCCACGATCACAAGTGTCTTAATTTCTTTGCCGAAATCTGCTTCTTTTCCCCTCAATCTTTCCCATTGTCACTAGATGTTTTAGTTTGCTCTTTCTCGCTACGTGCATGGCCAAGAAATTCTACGTGATATCTAGAGATTAGCAAATTAGGTTGTTAATGATATCACATATTGAAGAGTATTTATTGGTAATTCAGATTGCCTATGGATAATGTATAGTATACCCGGTGAAACTTGGTATTTAGATGTTTTCATTTGCTGTTTGTGCCAGCAGACGGGGCGAGAGAGATGAAGTTGGTATCGGTTGGAGATGACATCAAGCTGTGGGACTGCACCAGTTTCACTAGGGTAAAGCAGTTTAACCCACACGCCCATAACGTCTCCTCTGTATGCTGGTCACACGACAACAGCGTATCCTTTATAGTGGGCTGTACGCTTGTCCAGGGCTTAGAATTGTAAGCGACTGGTCACTAGTCAGATACGCTTTTCTGGGTTGAGTGCATTATATTTTTTATTTCAAATACAAATATGACAAACAACAAGTACAAATACATGCTTGATCAGATGTAAATATGCTGTATTAAAAATTCAAACACACCATGTTAAATTCAAATACGAGCATACAGGCTTTGATTTTGCCGGGAATCTATCAGTCTGAGAATCCTTATTTCATCTTCTGGACTCTATTGGTAGGAATCCATATGACTGCCTACTTTAGGAGACGATAAATCCAGTGTTAAACTGGCCAGTTTCATAGGTCCGTCAACATGCGTGTACGCCACCATCTTGAATAAGCTCTTTTATGTAAAGTGCCTGAGAGCATCTTATTTTAAGTGGATTCAGGCACTATATAAATTTATATTATTATTGGCTGTACTGAGCGGTCATACCCACATCTGTTTGTTCAAAAATACTCTCGGAAACAACATTCTTCAAGTAATATATTTTAATACTAACTAAAACATTAATTATAATTAAACCATGGGTCGGCACGTAATCTTATATTATAGGCTGAGCAGAGGCACTCGCTTCTGATTGGTAGACTGGCGCCAAGTCACTGCGATGCCACTGTTATAGCCTTTCCCGGGCATAGTGTGCGTAGCGCCTCTAGGGACCGACTCGGTAACCAGATTATTGAGCATCGTACATTTGTTGAAAAAGTATGGATTCCCAAATTTGTTGGTATGAACCCTTGACCAGTGTCCATAGGCTTTAGCCAGTGCGTCTTCTGGAGGGGATAAGATTGTGCTGACTTACTCGGACGCCACAGCCTATTCAAAAGATATTGCTGTTGGGGTAAGTATATATCACATTCTGAATAATGTGACTTTTATCTAATTATGTGAACAACAATATAATGCATTCATATAAATACATCTTTTTAATAGTTCAAAAAAGTTATTTAGATATGTCCCAGCCACCTTGTTGCAGGACTTAAATACTATCTTAAGAAACTAAGGTTTAGCAGTTAACTTAACAATGTCATAATGATTAATTGATGTAATTAAAAATCTTTTTCACATTTTTCTTGTAATTATAATCCTAAAAGTTGAATATTTATAATGGAGTCCAATCTTGCCATTTGAGCAACTAATATCATCAAGCCCAGGTCCTTAGTAACATGATTATTTTGCAAAATGAGTTTGAAACAAGACAAGTGAACAAATAAAATGGAGGAGGGACATTTAAATGTTTCTGATGTGTAAATGAGACATCCCCCCATCTGATGTATACTTACGTATGCGTTGTAGGAGGGACGGACTTGCGTCTCATTCAATTCAACATCACGCTTTTTGATTGGCGGAGGTCCAGATGGAATCATACACATATGGGATCTGAAAACGATGAAACTCAAGAAGTCCTACAAGGTGTGTTTGAGGCTATTTAGTTTCATGTGTGTTTACTATTGTGAATTTTAAACCAGACACATATAATGTTGCTTCACGCTTTATTATCCCCAAGTAGACTAGCTGTAGGTGAGCAATTCCGGCGTTGTGAGTGTACATGTCTGAGAATTTAAGACAATTTGTCAATTGGAGTAGGTGGATTTTGAAATGGATATAATGTGTAACCTACCTAGTACTATTAACATGCCAAATGATAGCCTCATTTACTAATTTTTGAGGAATGATCTTAAAATAGCCCTGTTATGGACGTACTCATAGAAAATTATTGTTGAATGTTGCTTCAAACATTTAACAAATTCTGTGAAGTATGAATACATAAAAATATAACAAAACTATGGGTTTGTACACAAGACTAAGCTTCCAAATAAAGGTTCATATGTGTAAGTTGTTATGGGCGTCCATGCTTCTTGAACACCCCTTTCCATTCCTCCAACCCTTCCTGTAGTTCTTGTTTTCTCTCTGCTATTATGGTCAGATTGTCTGCATGCATCATCTTCTTGAGAAATCATTTGTGTTGATCTTCCTGCTCATTAGTTCCATCACCATAATAAACAGTAAAGGGCTAAGGGCACTTCTTAGGAAACTCGTCTGACAACCCAGATCCAACCACAACTCTTAGATGTATTGAATGAAAAATACCAACAGATATTCAACGGAATACCATCAGGTATTCAACAGACATTCAACAGAATACAATCAAGTATTCATCAGAATACCATCAGGTATTCTGGTTGTCCAAAATGCTAAAGTTAATCCTCCACAGGAACATCTGTCCCTAAATAGCAAATTGCTGTGTCTATTACGGCAGTTACTACTTCAAATATGTTATATTGCTTGTCACACCTTTCTGCTTTTCAGGATCATAAGGGGCCATTGACCTCACTGCAGTTCAACTGTGACGACACTGTTATAGCGTCAGCATCAGAGACTGGAGATGTTATTTTATACAACATCATATCGGGACAAAGTTGCAGCCCACTTGTCACCCAGAAAGGACAGGTAGGAAATCAACAAGACTTAACCTATGAACACCATATATTTAGGTGACAGCAGCAGTCGTAATAGAGAGGGATTATCACGTGTAGTTGTCTTAGACATCTGACGGGGATCATCTGCTGTGTTGATTTTCTTGAAAAACTTGTAGCGTCAGCATCAGAGACTGGAGATGTTATTTTATACAACATCATATCGGGACAAAGTTGCAGCCCACTTGTCACCCAGAAAGGACAGGTAGGAAATCAACAAGACGTAACCTATGAACACCAAATATTTAGGTGACAGCAGCAGTCATAATAGAGAGGGATTATCACGTGTAGTTGTCTTAGACATCTGATGGGGATCATCTGCTGTGTTGATTTTCTTGAAAAACTTGTAGGATTTTATAAAAACTCAACAGCAGGTCAGTGACATGACATGCAACAACCAGGGATCGAACTTAACGCTCGCCCGAGGCGAGTAGAAATTCGTGGGAATTAGTCCAACCCCCCAAAAGAAATGAGAATTTCAGTTGCACTGGCTAAAGCAATTCTCATGGCTCGAATACAAAAGTTTGTCTGCTGGCGCTGGCGTTGCCACTCAAGCTGGCATTGGCGGTGCTACTGACTGGCATGACAACGACGCTGGCGTTGACGTTGAAGGTGGGGAGAGTGATAAGACGGCGAAGAACACTGAGACTGAACTAAGCATGAGAATGTTTTGTAAGTACTGCTACAAGTATGAGAAAGCATTTTTATCATCGGCTCCCCAGTATTTAAATTGGAGAGTATCAAAGCTCACAATAGTTCTGCAAGCCATATGAAATGGGCTTTAAGAGAGAAAGAAGAGAGCAACCCAGGGTCAAGTGTGGCAGACGATGGACCAACTGGGAAAAGCAACATTTGACAAAATGTGTAAGATTTTCAGGAACACACATGCCATTGCCAGACACTCAAGACCATATACAGACTTCGTGTGGATGTGTACCTTGGATGACATGAAAGGGGTACAGATTGGCAACACCTACAGAAACGACAAGCAGTATGCAACGTTTATCCATCACATTGCTCAGGCACAAAGGGATGAAATCAGAGATGGTTGCTGAGGCAAAGTTTGTGTCCCTCATCTGCGATGGTTCAACTGACAACAGCCACACCAAGGCCAAACTGGCATATGTTTGGTACTGTCACCAAGGGTCAATCAATGTCCACTTTGTTGGGGTGAAAAATATTGCCAAGGGGCATGCCCAAGTGATAGAAGTGGCAATTTCAACTCTCTTCACAGATTATTTTGCTGGCCCCTCGTGGGAAAAGAATATTGTGGGAACTGGAACTGACAGCACACGCACCACGTTGGGGAAAAACAATGGATTTGTGGCAAAACTGCAACAACCAGAACTTGTAGCTGTTCACTGCTCTGCACACAGAAATGAACTGGCTTACAAGGATGCTGCTCGCGGGATACAGCTGTACAAGAAAGTTGATGCCCTGCTCCTTTCTTTGTACTTCTTCTATCGGAACAGCCCCCTCAACAGGAGCAGCCTCAAACAGGTTTTTGATGCACTCGCAGAGACCCTCCGTATTCCAAGTAGAGTTGGAGGGACACTTTGGGTTCCCACATATCAAGAGCAGTTTCCAATGTGCTGAAGGGATACAAGGGGCTTGTGACCCATTTATCCCAGGTGATGAACCCCGATGTACCTGGAAGGACAGCAGAGCAGCGCGCAAAGGCAAAGAATTACTACGCACTGCTACATTCCAAGGATGTCGTACACTTCCTCGCAGATGTAACTGTAGCCTTGAGTGATGTCTCAACAGCCATTCCAGCAGAAGGAAATCACAATCGCGGACACCAATTCCAAGATAACTGCATACAAAAAAGTCATCAAGAAGTATGGAAAGAAGGATGGGTCTTCTCTGAAGATGATTAATGGCAAAGACCAGTTTCTTGGAGAGACAATAGGAGCACTATCCTCTGCTTTTGAAGAAGCCAAACATGGACTGGTACAGGGGTTGCTGAAAAGTCTCGGTAACAGATTCGAAGAGGGGGCAGAAGGAATCATTGCAGCGTCATCAATTGCCAACCTGAAGCTGTGGCCAACATCCCTTGTTCACGAAAAAGACTCCGGTGATGACAAGGTGGATACCTTGGTCAAGACATTTGGACAGGTCCTCTCGTCCTCTGCTCTGGATGTTTCCAAAATGGAACCAGAGTGGACCAAGCTCAAGAGTCTTCTCTAAACAAGTTATCCCACAGTGAAGAAACTGTCGTGGGAGGAAGTCAACCTGTCATTTGGGACACAGTGCCCCAATGTACTGGGACTCATTGACCTGATCGTCACCCTTCCCGTCTCTTCAGCAGATGCTGAAAGAGGGTTTTCTCACATGAAGTTTGTTAAATCGGTCTGGAGAAGCAGGCTGTCTGACACACATATGTCAGATCTGATGACAGTCTTGCTGGAAACCCCTGACGTGGACCAGTTTGATCCATCATCTGCAGTGAAGCATTGGAACCATGCTGGGCCCAGGGCAAGGAGGCCCAACATCATCAGTGACATTGGTGACATTGACGATGACTCTGATGAGTCGGAGATGGATGAAGATGCAGTTGCCCAACTCCTGAAAGATTTCCTTCACTGACACTGCCTGGTGACATTGTGGAGGACTCGAGAGTCGAGTCATGCGGCCTTTGACAACGTCCAGAACCTCGGGATCTGATTTAGTACTAATTAAATAAAATAATTACATTGCATCGTCAATTATGAAATTGATATTTATTTGTTCATTTTATGTTTAAGGAGCATTGCAGGTCAACATACGAATTTGCATAAAAAGTCGCATTTTGACGATGTCCACCAAAAATGGGGACTAGTGGTTTTTCATGGGGACGAGTAACATATTAAGGCTACTAGTCCCTCTGGTGAGTAGGTTAAATTTCTTAATCTTAATATGTGCCATTGTGGTAAAATCCGAATCGTTATTTTGCGAACATGACCAGAAACGTTAATATGGTCAAAAAACAAATAATGACCTGTCCCCATCATACATTGATTGCTTGCAGGCCGTGCGGCAAGTCCAGTACAGTCACTTCAGGAAGTCACTGCTGGGGTCGGTGTGTGACAGTGGCACAGTCAGTCTGTGGGACACGAACCGAAACACCCTTACCCACGCGTTCATCACCCCCCACTCCGCACCCGCCACAGGCCTCGCTTTCTCTCTCATCAACGATATGCTCCTGATGAGTGTCGGACTCGACAAGAAGATTGTGTGCTACGACGTACATGGAAAGGAGTAAGTGTGATAGCAGATTGCCTGTTTATATGTTATGTTTTTTATCAGGGCTTTTAATTTAAGTAGTAGTCTTTGATGTGGCACTTTGGCGAAAGCGTTCTGAAAATCTAAGTAGATGATATCTACGGGTGATCCCTCATCTACCCACTTAGTAATTTTTTCTAAACGCATAAAATATTTGTTAAGCATCACCTCACTTTTAGGAATCCATGAGATGGATTTATTAATTTATGCTTAACAAGGAAGTCCACCATTTAGTATTTAATTAATCTTTGTAATAATTTACAAATCATTAATGTTAAGCTCACTGGTCTGTAATTCTCTAACATATTTCTCAAGCCTTATTTAAATAATGGTATTTTTTTCTTCTTGCCATACAGAAGGAACCACTCCCTCTTTTATTGACAAGTCAGTATGCTAATTTAGTCGGTATGCTGCAGTTTCCATTAGTTTTTGGCTTGTAGTAGTAATATTTTGCTATCAGTTTTATGCTACAAAGTCGGATTGTTTTTATTGTAAAATCATGTTTTGTAGTATAAACTATATCTATCCTGCCCAGATATGTTTTAATGAACCAAATATTTTTTTGCAATGTAAACATGATATCTCCCCCACCAAAGCAAAAACATTCAGACCAAAGAAATAACAGTCAAAGTGTATTTTAAAATTGTGGCTCATTAAAACACATTTGGGGTAAAGATGATCAGATGTGTACTTTTATGGTTGATCTGATCGTGCTTTCCAGAAGTCACATAACGTATATATATGGTCCTCATCCAGAAACTAAATGTGACGTGACATATATATGGCCCTCATCCAGACACTAAATGTGATGTGACATATATATGGTCATCATCCAGGCACTAAATGTGATGTGACACATATATATGGTCATCATCCAGACACTAAATGTGACGTGACATATATATATGGTCATCATCCAGACACTAAATGTGACACCATATGTTTATCGTTGCAGTGTTGTTCAGACAATGGTTGCCGAAAGTCCGCTTACTTCTGTCTCAATGATGCATGATGGCACCACCTTAGCTGTGGGGTCAATAAGAGGCAAGGTGTACATTTATGACCTTCGTAAGGGGTCGACACCACTGAAGGTCATTGCTGCACACAAGTCGTCGGTGAAGTGTATGTCGTTCGAAGCGGCAAGAAATAAAGCTAGGGTACGTTACTCCCAGGGCAGAGTGTCAGGTAGCGCCATCTGTGATCATACTGGCTAGACCACATGACGTCCTCTGGTTCGTCATGTTTTTGTTCGATTTATTTAATATATCATAAGTATTTTAATTATTTATTTTATTACAGAGTGCGTTTATGTATATTTATTTAACCATTATTTATTTATTATTATATTGCTATATAAATATTGTGCTATATTTATTTTACAATAATTCTTATTAGTAGTAGCGTTTTAATCTATTTAATAATTTTTTCATTTTGCAATTCTAGACTATTTTATTCCAAAATTTAAGTCGAGGTTTCAGCAACAAAAATGCATTTTATGAATAGAAATATTCTATATATATATTCTGAAAGTACGAAAATCAGTGAGTAAAATCAGCCATATCATTTTACATTTTGTTGTCTTGGTAACCAGCAATCCAAGATGGCCACCATGATTTCAACGTTTTTGCAGTTGCTGAGCACAGTTTTATGCCATTGTACATATTTAACGTAAAGTTTTCATGTTGATCATGCTACAGGATTGTACTTTGATATAAAATACAATATCAAGTACATTTCGTGGAGTATAAGAAAGTGAAAAACAAGTTATTTATCTGTATTTTATACATATATGACAAAAGTGTTTATTTGTATATTTGCTAACACATCAGATAGACCGATTCCTATCAAACTTTGCACGATGGATTCATAGACACCTTTTCCTTCTTGCAAAAATCAAACTCCGATAACGACACATCATCCAGCATTGATAGTACAGTGTGCAGCTCATCCTCAGGGTTTACACCGTCACTTTCATCATCACTGACATCCGAGTAGCAATAAAAAATACTCCCGCTGTCAGTGTCCGTTTCGCCTCTCGCTCGGTCGCTGAGTTCGTCAACATCATTGTTGTTTCGATTGTCAACATCTGAGAAAGATTCATCTCTAAAACTATCAAATAATCTGTCCAAAACATATGGCGTTAAATGATAATCAATGATTGCCATTACTGACTAGGTTATTCATTCGCCATGACAACCATATATAACAAGTGGCTCCACGTGGTGGATAATTATGAGTAAAAGCAATTTAAATGGTGAACGTAGTAAATGCCAAAAATCTGGCCTGTCATACTGTAGCGTCACACACCGCCCGGCCGGAAATTCGGCCTGTCATACTGAAATGGTTAATATATTTATCTTAGTAATTTTTAATATGCTTTGAAGCACCATGAACAATTTCGGATCTGGCGCTGCACCAAGTAATATATATATATATTATTATTATTGTTGTGTCAGCCTCATTCTTAGTTTCTGACTCCAGGTTTTGTCCTGACTTATTGTCAAGTGCAAGTCTTATTTTGTGCAGTCAAGCAGCATCGGGCGTGGAGGCAAAGAGCCGAAGACAAATACCAGGAAGTCAAGTACAGGTGGCAGCACCAGTGGCAATCATGCAACTCTGCCGCAGTCGTCCAGTCAGAAACCAATGAATGGTTCAACGAGCGAGTCGCATGAAGCAATACGAAATTCCCATTCTGCCAATATAGGTTTGTGTCTTTTGTATATGATCTCTGGTAGCAATCATCTGTTGTTTGTAGTAATGGAGTTTCGTGGAATGCATTAATTTTATTTGTGTTTGTAAAGGAGTCGTGTAGATTGGTTATCAGAAAGTATTTGTTCTCGCAGAGGATGATAAATGATTGAAACAGTTCAAAGTTAATGAGATGGATGATCACATGGTTTTGTGATACCGCATTCGTTTACATCCAGTCAGTGATCTCTATGCACTGCTTCAATATAGTTTCACTCGCATCACTGTGGCGAGTGGTGTTGATAGCAATTTTACAGAATACAAAGTAAAACAACGATTTCAAGCCACTAACAGCAAGTGATACCGCAGAATCATTTTTGAATAGAACTCTTTCAAAGCAGTTTACCGACACCAGTAGGTTTCGGCTTCCAACTTTTACTTTCTGACCTAAACCATGAAAACGACCACATAAAGCCGCCAAACTTATCGCATATCTAAAATACATGTACACATATCACGTGGTCAAAAATTACTCTTATTCTTCCACATAATAGTAAAAATTTACAAAAATAAACAAAGACTCAAACACCTAGCTCCATGTGGCGAGGTTTTCTTTTAGTTTTTGTAAAAAATTTTCATGATATGGAAGTAGAAGTATCTTTTGATGAAGTGATGTGTGTATATGTATGGTAGGTATATGAGTGATGTGTGTATATGTATGGTAGGTATATGAGTGATGTGTGTATATGTATGGTAGGTATATGAGTAGAAGTTTGGCGACTCTAGGTGGTTATTTTCATGGTTTCATTTCAGAAAATAAAAAATTGCGGTGTTAGTGACAGTCCGTTTGTGAGGTCTGCTTGCCTTCGATCTGAGTGGCATGGTCACCACTGCCCATGTCACTGACTGCTTTTGTGTTCTACACATTGATGGCATCAAAGTAGCTTCCACTACTGGGAATAATGTTGGCACATCATCCTCTTTCAAAGACATTTTAGTACCAGGATAACCCAGGTCTGCCATCTTCTCCAGGTTGTGGTCGAAACTAGATTGTGCTTCGCTGGCTAGAAGTTTGAAGGCTTCATTTTCACGAGCCATTTCTTTAGCAAATTTGGCTCTATAGGGAATTTAGAGGAACTACATGGTACTCTATTCTTACTACTGTTTGCATTACAACTGAATGCCACGCAACAAACATCAGCTATTGCTGATTTAATGGAAAGTCCTAGTCTCGCTCCGTTTCCATGTCACAGGCGAACCTTGCCAATAATCGTGGGAATAATATGCAGAATCGACGCAAGCCGGTAGGACAGGGTGTTATTTTGAATTATTAATTAATTGAATTCGAATGGAATTTTTGGTGTTGTGGAAATGGAAATATACTGCAAGATGTATTTTTATTCCCTTAATACAGCTTATTGTAGTCTGTATTATTGTTTTCTGTTGTTTTGACAGACAAATCATATTTATCAACAACATTGAATGACGGCACCAACGTGTCGGGCCGCCGAGACACATGGGACCACATGGAAATGTTCTCCCCTCTCAGAGAAAGTGCGTACCTATTTTGTTTGTGCATTCCAATATCATAATGTTTTGAAAGTAGCACTAATATTATGAAAGTATTAATAATATTAGGAAACTCGTAATAAATTAGGAAACTAATAAACTATTAGAAATGTGGTAATAGTATTAGGTCAATCGAAATAAGCCTATGAAATAACTGATACTAGAAAAATATTAATGTTATAGTTTTACTATAATTTGCGGAAGATTTCTTAAAATAATAATTAACTTTTGTGGTGCCTATATGAAAAGCATGTTTGCCCAAGTTAAGTTTAGTTCTAGGAACAATAAGTTGTTATGAAATAGATGATCTGATATTTGAAAGATGCAGGAGACTAGCCAAGTAGGGTAATTGTTGTGTAGATAGAGCACGATATGTAAGAGTGAACAGTTTAAAATTGATTCGATAAGTAGCACGAAGCCAGTGTAACTGTTTAAGTAGTGGTAGTGATGGTGAAAAACAAGGCACCAGACAACATTTTTTTTCCTCGTTGGAGTTTAGCTAAGTTTCTTGGGAATGTTTAGTAGTGAATGACACCATTTCACTGATCACTGCTTGACATGCAGTAAGGGGCGATATCAAAACGTTGAGGTACAAAACTCCATGAAACTGATGTAATTTAACCTCAAACTCCTCTCTACATAAAACTTAAAATGACATCAACCTGTATGCAAATCCCCCTAGAAACCAATTTTATGCGCTGTTTTGAGATAATCCCTAAGTTTCCACTTGAAATTTCAGTGTCTCCTCATTTTGAAGAAACTTATATTAAGATGAAAATTTAATAATAATATAATAATATACATTAAATTGTGACACCAAATACAGGAAGATTTGTGATCTTATCACCAGAGGGCAGTCTAGTAGTATGTTGGCCACATTGAGCTACAGACAGTTCACTTTGTCAGACAACTTTTTTACCTAATGTTTTCTATTTAAAAATACCATTTTGTTGGTGTTTCTTGATTTGAATCAGAGGTAGGCAGAACACTTTTAAAAGTATTGCAAATACTTGCAGTACTTTTTAAAACTATCACAAATATTTGTAATACTTAATAAAAATATTTGTGATAGTTATTTTTGAAACGTGTCACACCTACTTGCAAGTTGTAACACAGTATTAAATGTTCCTAAAAGTATTGCACATACTTGTAAGATTATTGTAAATACTTTGACAATACTTTTCCATCTATAGTGAGGGGTGTGTGGATAGTGAGGGGTGTGTGGATAGTGAGGGGTGTGTGGATAACGAGGGGTGTGTGGGAGGTTGGTTGTAAAAAATGGTGGGAGGTATACTCTCAGAATTGGTGGGAGGTAAGTGGTTGGCCCTCAAAACGGGTGGGAGATGGGACACATCATCAGCACATTTTCATTAAGTAATTTGCATTAATTAATTTTACCTTAATTTGCGATAATTTTTATTAATTTGTAATACTGTATTGCGGATTTAAAAAACTATTTTTGCAAATACTTTGCAGTAATAAAAATTGAGTATTGCAAAATGTGATACTCCAAGTATTATGTCCATCCCTTGTTTAAATATTTAGAAATACTCCTGCTGAGCTTACAATGTTGTGCCATGGCTGTCACATTTACAGGAGTTCTTACAAAGAATTTTCGCAACAAAAAGGTAACAAAAGGTAACAGGAATTTGTTGTTGTTTTGTTTACTGTTAGTTCAATTTCATAAGATGCTTTATTTTGATTGCTTCTGATTTTGTTTGGTTCCTATTGAAAAGTTGTTGTTGCATTTGTTTTCGTAGTGAAAGAGCCATTGATATATCTTTAGGCATATCAAATAATTAAGACACCTGTTGTTATTCTTACTCTGATTATGGTAAATTATTCACGAATGTTGGTAAAAGTCGATGCGCTTCTAATAAATTTTATAATTTAATACTCGTTTTCTGTGTAAAAATCTTAATGAAAAGATATGACAAATAATTGGAAATTTGTCAGTATTATGAGAGAGTAGAGCGGACGGTAGAAGGAGAAGAGGAAGACCAAGACTGAGATGGAAAGACTGCGTGAAGAGAGATTTGTTGGGAGCGGGAGGGGAGTGGAGGATAATGGTGAGGGATGGGGGAGTGGAGGATGAGGGTGAGGGATGGGGGAGTGGAGACGGGTGGCAGAGACAGCAGTAAAACGGGACTAGTGATGAAGAAGAAGGGAAAACAAAAATCGACGACCGGTATCAGTGCCAGCCTCACCCCGGACTACAGGGATAAAGAGGTATCAGTGCCGGCCTCACCCCGGACTACAGGGATAAAGAGGTATCAGTGCCAGCCTCACCCCGGACTACAGGGATAAAGAGGTATCAGTGCCAGCCTCACCCCGGACTGCAGGGATAAAGAGGTATCAGTGCCAGCCTCACCCCGGACTACAGGGATAAAGAGGTATCAGTGCCGGCCTCACCCCGGACTACAGGGATAAAGAGGTATCAGTGCCGGCCTCACCCCGGACTACAGGGATAAAGAGGTATCAGTGCCGGCCTCACCCCGGACTACAGGGATAAAGAGGTATCAGTGCCAGTCTCACCCCGGACTACAGGGATAAAGAGGTATCAGTGCCAGCCTCACCCCGGACTACAGGGATAAAGAGGTATCAGTGCCAGCCTCACCCCGGACTGCAGGGATAAAGAGGTATCAGTGCCAGCCTCACCCCGGACTGCAGGGATAAAGAGGTATAAGTGCCAGCCTCACCCCGGACTACAGGGATAAAGAGGTATCAGTGCCAGCCTCACCCCGGACTACAGGGATAAAGAGGTATCAGTGCCAGCCTCACCCCGGACTACAGGGATAAAGAGGTATCAGTGCCAGCCTCACCCCGGACTACAGGGATAAAGAGGTATCAGTAAGCATAACCTACTTCATAAACTTGACATTTTATTTACCTCTCAATAAATCTGGTGGAATTCTCTGAATATTTTTCAACTTCATAAAGCCTCCGTTGGAGACTAATTTTGCTACCAAACCAAGACTTCAGCTAGGAGCTGCCACCAATCATCCAGCTTATGTCACATGACATCTGTAGTGAAGTCAGTCTGATGATGAAGGAATGGGCACATTGATATTATTGCATTATATACTGGATGTGTGTAATTGGCAGTTTATTTCTTTCTACTAACATAATTGTCATGTGAAACAAACTCCAGAAGTCATGTAAGTGCTGCTATTACCTTTGAATTTGCTGTATATTATAGTAGCACAACTAATGCATGACAAAAACTTTGTGTTGCAACGCAGTAGATTCTAGTAAATACACAAGGTTCTTCGTCAATTCTATTTGTTTGCGTGTTTCGTTTTTAATAATAAAAATCAAACCTATCTAATATCCAGTGTTGTATGTTAGCTCGTTTGTACAAATATGTCGTTTAGTTTTGATGAAATCATCGAACAAACTAATCAATTATTTTTAACCGGATCCTGTAAAAGTACAGCAAAAAAGTCAGAAGTGGACAGACTCTATGGACTTTGTTTTAATGAATGTCCGATGTATAGCACCTTGCTGGCATGAACACGGCTTTGTGTGAGATGTATAGCACCTTGCTGGCATGAACACGGCTTTGTGTGAGATGTATGGCACCTTGCTGGCATGAACACGGCTTTGTGTGAGATGTCTTCATTGAATGCTGTTCTGTTGTTAGTGGACGGGTCTTCCAGCATGCTCAGTGGCAACCACAGTTCCCTGGACAACACAGACATCAGTGTAGGAGTGTCCAGTATGGGAGTGACCAGTGGTCAGTCTGCCAACCAGTACACAGGTGGGTCATTCACCCTTTGGTCAAAGAGAACATGTTTTGTTTCATTCATATACAGTGAAACCTCGTTAGGCTGTTCATCTCTGAAGTCCGGGGTGAGGCATCTCTGAAGTCCGGGGTGAGGCATCTCTGAAGTCCGGGGTGAAGCATCTCTGAAGTCTGGGGTGGGGCTGGCATCGATACTGGTCCTCAATGTTTGGTTTCCTTCCTCCATTACTGATCCCGTTTCACTGCCGCCTCCACCACCCGTCTCCACTCCCCCAGCCCTCGCTCTTGTTCTCTTCACACAGTCCTCCCATCTCTTCTTCTATGATCCGTTTTATTCAGTAATCCGCACATTATACAAATCTTAACGCACTGTATATGTCTTCATTATTCCGTGGTTTAATCGAACCAAAACCCTTGGGAACCGAAATGTGGATAAATCAGTAATTGAGTTATTTAAAATTTAATAAAATATACATATCATCTTCTTAAGGGTTATGCGTAAAAAATATGTAAATTTTAAATGGTTTCTTTTTATTAATTCTGAGGTGCATTGTCACCAAACCTTGACTTCTTTCACTTAACAATAAGGATGTGTGCATATTAGGGCATGTACATGTAATAGGTCGTATCTGTTATTATGGATGTTCTACCTAGACTAGGGTATCTTTCTTGTGTTACAGATGGTATTTACTCGCCTGTTGGGGACCATGTCCGCAGTAGGGGTCGTCTCACAGACACTGCTTCTGACAGCTCGGGAGTGTCACCAGCCCTGGACACTCGGCCCATTCCTGCTGGTCTCTCGCTTGATGACATACATATTGGTGGTGACAATGGACACATTGGCGCTGCTGGGGACGTTGGCCCTGGTGGCAACAGTGGCTCCCCTGGTGGCTACATTGGCTCCCCTGGTGACTACAGTGGCACCCCTGGTGGACAGAGTCAGTACAGTGGATACGGTAGCACCATCCCAGCAGAGGTAAAATGCATGTCCATTGCGCCACTGCCTCTATTTTCGGTAAAAATAATTATTGGTACAACTGTTGCTTTCATATGAGTTAATTAAAATGCATTTGAATCATGAATGCATCGCCACAACGGAAACTCAACAGTAGTAATGTAGACAGGTTTGCCGTGAACAGTTTCCACGCAAATTCTTCAAAATGTTTGAGGGCATATCAAGTTTGTTTGATGAACTGATCACAGCTAAACTAGGAGGTAGTAAACGTCTTTAGAGATCGAGATCACTTGCTCTGTAAGATGCACTGAATCCATGACAGGTTTTTTCCATTTGCGGCATAGATAGAAGGGGCCAACTGCTTTTAGTGTCTCTTCTGAAAGACACAGCAGGCTGGTGGTTTCGAACCCCGGTCTCCTCGAACAAAAGTCCGATGCTCTACCACACAGCCACTGATCCCCATTGAAGTGTGCAAGATTGGATTTTTTATCCATAAAATGTTTTTCAGAGAACCTGTGTAGATGTGCTGCCTAACAGACAGAGCCCACGGGGAGTTCCCCCACAGCCCCAGTGGTCATTTTCACAAGGTCACGGGTCATCGGTCAACCATGACGTAGCGGTGGCGTCGGCCAGTGCCCTTGACTTGCCAGTAGCAGCAGGTAAGGAGTGGTCGCATAAGAGTTTGATTATTACACCACGTAATTTGCCGAAGTGTGAATAGACTTGTTGCGGTCTATAGAGGTAGAGCGTTTTCGGCAAATTTTGACTGCCCAGCAGAAAATACTTTAATAGTTAGCCTGACGATTTTATCAAAACTAATTAATACATTTGCGCTAATGAGCTAGCATGTCATGGTGGATACTCCGTAGTACCTAGTCTTTGCGAAATGGTTCTGAAGTGAGATGAGGGAGAAACATTTAATGAAAGAAGGTTCTTTAACTTGTTTCAATTCATCATCTACACCCAGGGATGAGAACTAGTTTTTATTTCTCAATATGTTCCAGCTGACGCGAGGGTAACGCAGAGTAAGAGCGAGGGTGATTTCCCCCGTGGGTTACGCCCCCACAATGCGTGGACGCCCACCGATGCCCAGCCAAGCGTAGGGGGTGACGGATCAGGGGCGATTGGTCTGCCTCCACAGTCGTTTCCAACACAGTTTGTCAAGAACATCATCGAGGATGCGCTCGACGACTTCAGGGAACAGATTCGTCGCGACATTCTCGATGTGCATACGTCCATGCTGAAACAGTTCCTACTGCAGCAGGTGGGTGGCACCATTTGTGTTGCATTGTATTTCGATGAAATCCTCGCTTGTGTACTCATGTTTACATAATTTACAATACCACGTCTTCTCTGTTATACACTGTGCGTGACAATGTATTATGGTTCATACAGGGTGATTAACTTAAAAATTCCCTGACTTTCCTAACCAAAATTACAGCAAATAAGCCTTTTTTACAATTATCTCCTTGCTTCCCAACAACCATCCTATCTTCCCTACAGTTGTCCAATCCACCCTTTTTATCTCCAATTAAAATTAAGGCTTAACATAAAAAAGAGTTTTAGCACAAAAGCAATTTCCAGAAGATTGTCATAACCTTGAGGACGCACTTCACATTTAATAAAACATCAATGATTTTTATCAAGGAAGGCAAATTTACCTTTCCTTTTCCCTGACCTGTGTGAACTATGATTATGTTGCCATGGGTTAATTGTCAAAATGTTTGTCACTGGGTGTCTTGGGCAGTTTCAATGAGTACTTTACATCTACTTTTATTTACTGTTTTATAAAACATTGGCCACTGTTATTTATCTATTTAATAAACCATACATCACACAGGACAGTGCTAGCAGTATATTTGATAACAATTCCACTGATAATTTTTACACCCTCTGCAAGTATATTTGTGGTTTTAGAAAATATGTGCATGAGATTGAGAATGATTTTAGAAAATGTGTGAGCAATAAATTATTGTTTCCACATTCTTAATGGACTCGTGTGGTCTAGATGAACAGGGGCACATTACTGCATGTAACATTTTATATCTTATCTATTTATGTTTAATTATATATAAACTTATTTATATTTTAATGCGTATTTGTATGTATATGGGTTTTAATCTGAGATAAATGTATTTGTGATAAGTTATGTTAGTTGTGCCTACTTAACTGAATTGTTTTGCTATACAGACGGAGATCAACTCAATGCTGCAGCAATACTCGCTTAACACCGAACTACTCGAGGAGATAAACAGACTGACAGAGGAAAACAGCAGGCTGAAGAAGAACTATTGACCTACACTGCTATATATATAATTATAAAATATACTTGTGTCAAACGTCTGTGAACAGTATGTCATGTTTACATCATGTGTTACATGCGTGTCACCAAATGTTGGACTTTGTACATGAATGTGTTGTTGGAAGCATGCAGAACTTTGTTGTGATTGTGTCTGTGTATCAAGAAAGACGGTAGAATTGTTAATCTATCCATTCAAGGGTAGAATTGGTTTACTCGAGCGATGATTGCCCAGATTTGTCAGACACCAAGTTGGAATGTAATGTGGAACTAACGTGTGTTTATGCGTGTGTAGATGAGCGACATGTCTAGACACTGCTACCTAGTACTGGTCCCAATTCTGCATGACAAAATCGTTCTGCAAATCAGCATCACTTATCAACGTCGTGCAGGTGTTTACACGAGTAACACGAAAGCTGTCATGTAGTTTACAAACATATCTATTTCCTTGAGCAGACAATGCAAAACACTAAATTATGTAATTATTTATTTATTTTATGGGCTATCAAATCAGAGTTGTTCCTTTTGAGGTTGTTCCGTTCATCGTGAGTCTATGTAACTAGAGGCCACTGTACACACACATGTTCAGCTTCACACAAAATGGACCATCATATATCTTGCATTAATGGAATGCTTGCTAACTTTGCATGTTTGTTTCTTCCATTCATATAATGACAAAGGGGTGCATTTAAAAATACTCCGAAATATCATATGCTTGTAGGATGTGTCGGCAATGTGTTTATGTAATGTGTTGTTGTGTTTGATACACTCAATATGCTACTATTTGCCTCACGTGAACATAGATTTTTCTTTTTTAAATAATTGTAAATGCAGTTTGGCAAGGCCAGTTTAATTTATGAACATGCATAACGGTGCTTATATTGCGGTCATACCCTGGTCATATCATAACTTGATTTTTAGGAAATTTCTTTATTTTGTCCTATTCTTTTCTGGCAAAATATTCCTTTAAAATCCTGTTTATGGTAAGAAAAAATACCACGATATGTGCAAAATACCATTATTTCCACCCTGCAAATTACAACTATCTTTGAAATTGTCACCAAATACTAAATCGTGATTCTTGTTCATTCTCTCGTGCTTACTACTGATTTTGTGTAAACGTCCAAAATACCATTATTTCCACCCTGCAAATTACAACTATCTTTGAAATTGTCACCAAATACTAAATCGTGATTCTTGTTCATTCTCTCGTGCTTACTACTGATTTTGTGTAAACGTCCAAATTTGACCTAAACTAAAAACTAAAAAGTTGAGTCGGCCATAATACTAGCCATTATATTGCATAACATTCTTTAAAATGTAATATAATTCCTGTTAAATTATTTTCTTTGAAATTTATTTTTATAAAGTATTACTCCTGCTTCAACTGCCATAAGCTGCCTGCGACTGTGCAATGAAATGGGTATTTAGAGGTTTTTGTGTAAGCCACTCGAGTCGTTTTGTGAAGAGCAACAAGGCTTCATGGAAAAAGGCCACATTTTTATTTGTCCTAGAAAAGATTTTTTTAATCTGCCAGAATTCTCGGACATTTCCAAATTGTATCACTGCTACCCGGTTACCGCTGAAACAAGATGAACTTCAGAGGTTATTGGTTAAATCAATTTATTTATGCTTAAGGCATAATATGTTTTGCCATTGTTGCATGAAATTGCACATTATTAAGTTTTCACTCGAGAATGTGTCCTCTAATTTATTACTTTTATGTTATTAGGGGAAATATGACATCCTTGAAATTATATCCTGGTAATGTCCTGGAATTATGTTATAATGAAAGGATATCCTGATTTCAGAGCAAGGCTTCAATGGCTGTGTCAAAACACATTTTACGATCATATGGCCATGTCAAGAAATACAGGCCTGTACATTTTTAATCAAATTAATGTAACAAAAACATTGTACTAAATTTTCTATTGTTCATTATTATTATTAATTAAACTGACTCAATAATGTAAATGTATATATGACCCAGTTTGTAGTTTTAGACAGATGGTGCAGCATTCTTCTTGGAGAAGCTGGTTGAATGGTGTACAAATTTATGTTATGCAAACAACAGCAAGTCTGTATTTTTGTCTGAGATGTGTAACTTCAGCTGCTGTACACAGACATTGTGGTAAGAATTGAAGCTGCTGTAGTTTTATGCTCATACTGCCGTCAATATCGCAGTAATAAAACGGGTAGACGAACAAGATGTAATCTTTGCCGTAGCTACGTTGTTGGCATTTTGCAATGTCTCCTGCCACTTTGAGCCCACCATCTGTCCAACGTTGTCCGTCCGTCCCATGTCCTCCTGCCACTTTGAGCCCACCATCTGTCCAACGTTGTCAGTCCGTCCCATGTCCTCCTGCCACTTTGAGCCCACCATCTGTCCAACGTTGTCAGTCCGTCCCATGTCCTCCTGCCACTTTGAGCCCACCATCTGTCCAACGTTGTCAGTCCGTCCCATGTCCTCCTCGTTTTTCTGGTAGTTCATCATCTATGCTCAGACTCGAGTCTTCTTTTCCACTGGCCATACTTAGCCAGCTTTCTTCCTTAATGAAACATAGCAGACCTTCTTCCTTAACCCCTGCTTTATCTCTGATGCATTGGTCTTTCTCTGTGTCCAGTTTATCCTGAGCATTGTGTGACATACTCGAGTATACACACGCTTCTTGTCCTCCTCCCCGAGTGTCCAGGACTTGTTGCCATACACAGCAATGCTCCAAATTAGTACACAAACCCATTCTTCATGCTTATAGATGTCGTCTTAGCAATGTCGTGATAGCAAGGCAACTGTAACAGTGTTGTTGCGTGGAGTCAAAGCAAAGATCAAGCAAACATTTTGATTTAGTTTGACCAAGATTTTTGCATTGAATACTGATATGCGACGATCATCAAATTGTAATTTTTAAATTTGCCAAAATTAAATAGAAGCTTGCCACCAAAATTTCTATTTCATTTCAACACAGGAACTATTTGATGGAACGTTCCTATACCTGGTGTTGGTGTAATTTCCGTTCATGTGTTTTATTGGTGTAGTTTCAAGCAAGTTTTCAAGTATTGCAAACATGAGCAACAAATAACATGTACAAAACAAGTTCAAAGATACACCCTTTGAATCTTACTTAACACAAAACCTGAGATTAAGAACAGCTGGGGCCAAGTCTGAATTCCAAGAAGAAACGTGGACATGGCCCTTAAATGTCTGGTTTTTTTCTTGCTATAGACCTATCCATTGAAGTAAACTGTTACAAACTCAGACCTACAGAAACAACTGTTATGTATTAAATAATATCAGTAGAAGAAACTAACAACAAAATTAAGAGTTAGTTGATCTAGGAAAATACAATTTAACATATGTATTATAAAACTGAACAAATGTAGTCTGTACCGTACATATAAAAGCACCATTGGTAGTAAACACAAATATATTATTATAAAGAAATGTAATTTTACTTTTATCTACTATCAACTAGTCTACCAGCAAAATGCATTGTTTATCATGAACTGTTGTGTGTGGATGTCCTCTTCATCAGAAAAAACAATGCAACTCCATATAACGACCACCTTACTATTATAACCGAGATCAGTGTTGTTCATAATAGCATATTTAGTATGTTGCTCAATATTAACTGTTTTTTATCATTCACATTTGAAGATACAAAGCTGCAGTACAATCTCATTCTTGTCTTACAGCTAACTATTTTCTACTAAAGGTAATAACAATTTAAACTGAAAAAACTTGTTTGTCACACACAATAACTGAGAAAATATGCAAAAAAAATTATATAATAAAACGCAACTAAAATATTGATGTAAAATAAAGAAACAGATTAACTAAACCATGTTGTTTTGGTTAAAATCTACCCATGGAGACTAAATAATTCTTTCAAGTGAATTGCAAGAAACACTATATTATTTAAAATATAACACAAGCAGATCTGCCAATGGCCACAGATGGCAGTGCAATGTAGCATTATACTAAACAAAATAAAAAACATTGGCAATTAATCAACGTACGGAGAAAAACTTAAGATACACAGTCTGATAGTTTTAATCTAAAATAATGTTATCGAATAAACAATATCTATTCTAATGTCTTCTTTCTTGACTGCCAAATGTTTTAAAATGATACTTTGACCATTTTATGTTTAATATGAATGTTTCCACCTGGGGAAAATGTTAACATTACATGCAGAGATAACGTAATTTTACAGGTATTAATAATATGTCCATCATGTGATCCCATCAACAACTGACCCCGATAAACTTTGTGCACATGTATTGGAAATTGTTGATAGTTGGTCACGACTGTACTGAACAGCGAGGCTGATATTGTTGATAGTTGGTCGCGACTGTACTGAACAGTGAGGCTGATACCGTTGATGATTGGTTGCAAATGTACTGAACAGCGAGGCTGATATTGTTGATAGTTGGTTGCAAATGTACTGAACAGAGGCTGATATTGTTGATAGTTGGTTGCAAATGTACTGAACAGTGAGGCTGATATTGTTGATAGTTGGTTGCCAATGTACTGAACAGCGAGGCTGATATTGTTAATAGTTGGTCGCGACTGTACAGAACAGCGAGGCTGATATTGTTGATAGTTGGTTGCGACTGTACAGAACAGCTGGGCTGATATTGTTGATAGTTGGTTGCAACTGTACAGAACAGCGAGACTGATATTGTTGATAGTTGGTCGCGACTGCACAGAGCAGCGAGGCTGATATTCAAAAACGGATAATGGTAAAATTATATATATTTTTAAATGTGGTTCGTTAAAACACATTTGGGCAGTCAAGGTATTTGAATATAATATAGTTTATACCATATAACACGGTTCTATGATAAAGAAGAACTATGAAACTATGTATCTCTAAAACATTTCTAGATGTGTTACAACTCATCCTTGGAGCCGTAATGTTGAGTCCATGCCTGCTTGTAGCTTGGAGAATTGCGAACGTGGTCAGCCGCCTGCTCTATCAGCCGCAGGAACTCCCGCAAGTCGAACGAGTAGTTAGTGAACTTCGCGTGAGCACCCAACGTTGGGTGATGGCCCTGGAACCAGCATATGTGATGATTATTCTGTGTAGTAGTAAAGTATACTTGAGCAGGAACAGTATTTGCACAGATCATAATTACTGACGATGTGGCGAACCTGCACATTCCCAGTAGCTACACATGGCTTTTGGATTGGATATACTGAGAATAAGTACCTTTGAGATGAAATGCTGCATCAAAATAATGCACTTACCCTGGATAGCACGTCATACCAACTACATACACTGCAAAGAATGGCTGTGCAATTTTGTCAAGCGCTAAAATCTTAAATACCGTATTCTATGTAATAAGCATACAGTACACTTGAATTATGATTGGGGCGTGGAAAAATGTCGATGAATCTGTTCCTTGACAAAGCGTACACCAAAATTTGCTTCTCTAGACAATGAGGTAGCGTATTAACACTAGTGGTGTTATTTGGTGACTAGTGTAGAACAACTGAAAAGTAGTGCCACCTGTTTAACACCAGATGGCAACACTTTGGTTGTTCCACACTAGTCAAATTACAATAATTATGGATGATTAAAAAAGGGGGTGCACGCTAATTAGGGCATGTACACTTAATAGGTCGATTATAGTATTTCGATACTGGAGGGAAGTGACATTGAACAGAGGCAGAGGCAAGACACGACAAAGATGGGAGAAGGACAGTTGTCTTTTGGAACTGTGACAGCAACAGGTGGAATAGTTGGAGAAAGACATCATTTTCACAAAACGATTTAGGCAGGGCTATCCTGAACATGATATGCAAATTGAAGAAGTTCAATTTTAAAGTATGGCATAGTGATTAAATTTATGTGAATATGTATATGTATGTTCACACATAAATTCTTGCAACTAATTTGCCTATCTACAATCTCATACATTCTGGGTTGTGATTGAAAAAGTAATGACTTTCGGTTCAAGAAACTGTTTGCATAGATTCCTACCTCATCTTCCTGTATAAGTTTCTCTCTTCTCTCCCAAGTGATGTAATGTAGACCACGGAGCCGGGCCAGATCCTTGTAGCACTCTGTGTCTTCACAGTTGTATCTGACACACACGGACACAGCGTCAGAGACATACATACGTACGTACATACATACATATATACATACATACATATGCAAAATAATACATACGCATAACAAAACAATTCACATGCGCCAACCTTGAGTGGTGCACACCTGTAAGACGAGCAACAGAAATCCATAAGACCCACAAATGAACCCATATGACTATTTATGTCCACTGGTTTGTAATACACATCCGATTATTTGTGCTACACCACTTTAGACGACAGTGGATGCAACTCACAAATGTACCTTTCTGAGACAAAGATGGACTGCCTACTATGGTGAAGAACACAAAAAGAAACATAAAACTATTTGTTCTACTGCAGCACCATCCAATACAATCACTATTCACGACGCGTGTGGAATTGGCCAGATACATGGCTAATTTATGCTCTCAGTTATTTTTTTATTTTTGCATTAACACGTGGTCTGAACACACGTGGTCTGAACACACGTGGTCTGAACACAAGTGGTCTGAACACACGTGGTCTGAACACTCGAATCAACTGAGAAATGAGGCTGTTGTTAAAACTATGCAGCATCCTGTAATTTTAGTCAATTAGAACAATTCCTTAAGTGTGCTGCATGACAGTAATATGGATAAGTTTATTATCAGAAAATGGCAACATGAACACAAGAAAGGTGCTGACCAAAATGACGATGAAAAAGCCAGCACATTTTACTGTATACGAGTCTTGATTGCTGATGGTTTAAAAACCTCAAACTTACTTTTAAAAGACGGCGCATTTTTTCCCATTAATTACATATTTTCTAGCGAATATGGTGAATTGACAAGTTTGGCGAACATCAAAATCATATCGGACACCCCTGTTCTACTGGAAGAGAGATTGCTCACAGTTCAAAGATGACTCCCCAGTCGGGTTGGAATAAGAGATGTGTCAATCCCGCCCCGTGCATGCCGATGAAGATGTCACTGTTTTGTGTCACCTGCGAGAAAAACATCGTGATTGGGTGAACATTTAAAGTAGTATTGCCGATATGTAAACACATTAATATTAGATGATTTTTATATCTGCTGTGTGAAAATTACCGGATCCAGTCAAAAATGAGCTAGCATGTCATAGTGGATTTGATTTTTCACTAAATGATTCTAAATGAACTGAACTGAGGAAGGGCCTTTAAATCCTCTTATTACAAGATTTTTTAAAGGAAAAAGACTGCTAAAGCGAAAGAGTAGCAGATATGCCAGAGATCTGTTGTTATACAATTCTACTGTTTACGTACACACCAACAAATCCTAACACTTCTTTGGCACAAATAATTAATTCATATAAATGTACCAGCCAGTCTTACCTTCAGTTGGTCAATGAAAGGTAATCTCCTAAAAATCACAAGAACAAAATGTCTTGAAATCACAAGTACCCGGTAGTGCATGTCATCAGAAATAAAAATTTATATTATAAATATAACTATACATAGTTACATTATAAACTATATATTTTCTAACTTCGTGGCCATCCAAATGCATTAATGAACCACAATAACAAATATAATTTGACCATTATCTGTTTATCTTGCCGTTCAGCATGCAATGTAAACATTGTATTCAAGTTGAAACATTCAAATTAAACAGATAATGTTGAAATTATATGAAAGCGTCGTAGTCCATTAAAACACATCTAGGCGATTGAGATGTTCGAAAAGATAAAGTTTATACTACATAATATGATTTTACCATAAAACTGAGCAGACTATGTACAAAAGCCTCGGCTTAATTTTAATAACATGACAGTGTAATAAACTGAACGTACCAATCAAAACGGACTAGTTTGACTTCATAATCCTGTATTTTCTTGAGTCCATTGACAAGCTGAAACATTCAACCCAGTCACCATAACAAA
The DNA here is from genome assembly GCA_033239005.1 of Lamellibrachia satsuma. NCBI lineage: Eukaryota > Metazoa > Annelida > Polychaeta > Sabellida > Siboglinidae > Lamellibrachia > Lamellibrachia satsuma. The sequence continues at coordinate 7,986,154 of BSQZ01000008.1, forward strand.
GTATTGGTATAATTTTTTAACGTACCTATCGAAACGGACTAGTTTGACTTCGTAATCCTGTATTGTCTTGAGTCCATTGGCCAGCTGAAACATTCAACCCGTTTACCATAACAATAACAAATGTATTGGTATAATTCTTGCACCAAATGATTTGTAGATGAATTGCAGACCTCTCTGTAAGCCGTAGTGTTTTATGTAGTACATTCATTTCGGTATGTCATTGTTCACACCCACAATGTGGGCCTTTTTAGAATATGCTGTCTTAGCAAATTAGGCAATGTCTGACGACCTTCATTGCCCCACATTTCTTTGTAATTGTTTCACATTCATAAATTTCAAACAGGGCATCTAGCAGTGTCATAAAGAAATTCTGGCCATTGTCAATCTATCTGGTTTTATGTTGTTGTATTGTATAAATGCAAACATAAGTTAACGTAAAATTCAAAATGAAAGCCATGCCTCTTGCTAATGGCAGTTGTCTTTCAAATTGCAGTCAACAGGTGCCATAAAAACATTTCTTCAGATTTCTTCATGTTTTTTTAAACACAATTATTGTGATATTATAGAACACAGAATTCAAGCAACAAGACAGCCACTTGACTGATTAAATCACAATTACAGTATATGTACCAGACCTGCTAAGTTTGTGAAATGGCAAAGATGGAGATTTTATATGACACAAAATCATGCCCATCACATCACCGAGGGTGCGATTTTACCAAACACAAAGAAACCAGAAGACACGAAAACGACACAATTATTGACTAATCAAAATGAAAGTTCAAAAATTCAAAGGAAAAAGAAAGTGGCAAAAAATCATTATCGAAAAATGGGATGTAGGTAGTCCAAAAAACGGGAGACTTAAAAATTTGGGGAAGCCCAAAACTTGGGCGATTTCATGAGGCACCCATGAGAACATGAGATGAGTACCAAGTCTCCTGCCACAAACGGGAACTTAACGGGCCTTCATGTACACATCACCCAGGGCCTGCATGTACACATCACCCAGCGCCTGCATGTACACATCACCCAGCGCCTGCATGTACACATCACCCAGGGCCTGCATGTACTCATAATCCAGGGCCTGTATTCTAAAAAAAATGTTTCATCCATAATTCAAGTTTTTCGTAAATATGGCGGCAAACGTATCACGGGGAGTTCACTCTTGGAATATCTGGATAAATATTATCCACATGCTAAATACTGAATATGCTTACTGAAGTATTACATAATCCATATTGAATCTCGGCCAATATTTGCATGCTTGTATTAGCTTAAATTTATTATGTTGTTTTGGTATTAAATATTCCATGAGTGACTACCCCAAGGCAGTTTTGCTGCCATTTTAGGGAAAACTTTTTAGTTTTACATGGGTAAATTATCGCTACTGTCCTGACACAATAAGGCTCCAAATTCCAAGAAAATAAACCTACCTCGTCTTCATTCAGTATATTCCTGTACATGCTTCCACGAGACAACAGTGTCACCCGTATTTTATTCCTCTACAGAAAGGAGAACATTTTGTGAATACATCAGTACTGTAACCTCCCCCCATTTCTCAGTAACTGCTTATCCTGATTTAATGCTCAACTCTTTCCAGGGCTAGGCATCTTTCAGTGTTAATATAGTAAAGATACAATTCCCTGCTCAACAGACCCACTGCATGATGACGTCGGAATTCAAAACAAACCGGGTGCGCATTGCACTGTGGGCGTTATATGGGGTTGTTTGTTCCTGAAGCAGAGGCATTAGTTTTGTTTCATTAAATGACATCAAGGTGCGATTTCACCAGATAAAATGGTCAACAAGAAAAAGTAAAAGCGCCCAATGTTGGATTACATGCCAAGCCCTCATGCCAAGCCCTCATGCCAAGCCCTCATGCCAAGCCCTCATGCCAAGCCCTCATGCCACGACCATCAATACACGTACAAAGGTCCCTTTCGGCTGACACAACAGTCAACAGAGAATGGAGTCAAATTCGCTTGATTCCAACATTTTGAAAATATTGACAATGTAAGCAACTATTCATAATAATCACCCCAAGGAAAGTTAACAACGACTGAATATGCTTATTTTTACATTAAACACATTTTGTTGAATACATTTGAAGTTCCCTAACTGGCTTGTAACTATTTTGTGCAGTGTCGTCTTTTCGTTGTTTGATATAAATATGTCACTATGAAATAAATGCTTGTAGCTTAGAATAACGATGTGCCAACCGAGGTCGATGATTTCTGTGTAGTTCGCCTTCACCTTGTGTCATTTACTAGTAGTATTTTCATGACGTACATGCACACTTCATTCATCCCTTGACCAGGCCAATAATAGGGGTGCATGCTTGGAGACTTCCACAGTTATCTCTCTCCACCTGGGACGGATTCCTGTGGCTCCAGACCCGTCCATTCTCGAATGTTGTCGAAGTACATTTTTTTGGTCTTCCTCGTTTTCTGCTGCCTTTGACTGTGCCTTGTAGTATTTCTTTGGCAAATGTGTTGTGTCTGGTTGTATGACCAAACCATTGGAGTTTTTGGCGTTTTACTGTGGCCAAAAGCGATTCTTGTGGTCCTGTGGCTTCGGTGATGGCTTGAATTACTGATATATTTGTTATGTGGTCTCTGTAAGAAATTTTCAGGATCCTTCTGAAAAATTTCATCTAAAATGCGGCTATTCTTCTATCGGACTCGGCTTTTAGCGTCCAGCTTCCACATCCATATGTCAGCATTGACACAACCAGGCTTTTATAGATCGTATCTTTGATGCTGTTTTGATGTTGTTGTTGTTCCATATCTTCTTGAGTTTTGCTATCGCTGATGTTGCCAGGTTTATCCGTGTGCATATTTCCTCTGTGGAGTCACCCTCAGAGGAGATGATCGACCTGAGGTACTTGAATGATGTTACTTCTTCGAGGCATTCTATATTTATTAATATAGTACTTCTTGGCACTATTCTGCTGTTGACCATGATCTTGCTCTTTTCTGCACTTATTTCCATTCCGTAAGCACGCGCTCTCCTCTCCAGTGTTGTTAGTTCTTGTAGCTCCTCCTCCGTTCAATATCATCTGCAAATCGGAGGTTGCTGATCCCTCTACCGTTTATCGATATTGTGCCATTGAAGTTGCATAGAGCTTCTTGTATGATATTTTCAAGGTATAAGTTGATCATCACTGGCAACAAAAAGCAACCCTCGCATACTCCAACCGATGTTCAAAATGACTGTCCAATTTCTCCTTCATGTGGCACTGCACTTGATGGTCCATATAGCGATTCGAGTAGTGTCACTAGTCCTTCCTTCCATTGCATTACTCGCCAGAGTCCTTTGTGCCACACACGATCAAATGCCTATTTGAAATAGGTCTTGATGGTGAACAACGTGTTTCTCAATTAACAGTCTTATGTTGAAGATTTGTTCAGTTGTGCTTCATTTCGGCCGGAAGCCTGCTTGTTGTTCTGATAGCAGTTCTTCTGTTTTGCCTTGGAGTCAGTTGAGTACGATTCTGATCAGACTTATAGTTCTGTAGTTCTTACAGCAACGTAAGTTCCCTTTCTTTGGTATAGCTATTATTAGCGATTTTGTCCACTCATCTGGCCAAGTCTTGGTTTCCCAAATCTTTTGGCACATGATCATGAATGCATCTATCATTTCCTCCCCACCATGTTTGACAAGTTCAGCTGGTATGTTGTTGACATCGGGGGATTTTTGTGTCTTCAGCATTCGGATTGCCTCTTCTACTTCTGCTCAGAGAATGGGCGTATCAGCATTTTCATTTTGAGGCGGTGTTCCGAGTATCTTGTCACCTGTGTTCAGTTCTTCGCAGTACTCGGTCCATCTCCCACGTACTGCTTTTTCTGGTAAGGAGGGTGCTGTTTTTGTCTTCGATCTTTGACGAGCGGCTTGACCTTTTTTTGGGAAGGCTTTCAAGATGGAATAAGTCTGTCTGGTGTTGTTTCCCCTCATCCCAGTCTCTATTTCAATGCATCGTTCGTTTATCCAGTCGTTCTTTGCTATTCTCATTCTTTTTCTGATGTCTTTATTTAGTTCTTGGTATTGACACCATTAATTTATTTCAGTTCCATCAGGTCCTAGAACCCAGTAACAAGTCTTGTGGTTTATTTCAGGGTGTCCTTCTCTAGAATTAGTGAGACAACAATTTTTTTCTCCATTTCCTTTTACTTCCCCTGGCATAGAAACCAGGTGCACGGAACGGACCACTAGCTTTTAGTGTCTCCGAATAACAGGCAAAGTAGAGTGAATGATATTACTCAAGTTTAGAAACAGCAGCAGTTGTTTTTGAACCCTGGTCTCCTTGACCGATAGTCCCACATACTACCATACAACCACTGCATCCTGCATTTGAACATTGAAGTGGCCCACACAGTATACAAACACTTGATGTTATGGTGATATGGCATTGTATCACAGCATATATTTAATTCTTACATTATATAAAAAAAATTGGTACAATTTGTGATTATTAATTCCAACCATTGATTGAAGCATGGTTGAATATTCTGGTAACTATGCAACCACCCACCAGAGGGCCTTCCTGTGTCGCATTCAGTCGGTGAAGCACATGTTGTGAGAACGCACGCAACATTCCACTTTTCTTGCATCCAGGAATCTACAACACAGTTTGCTCGTATGTGTACAGTGCAGATAATAAATTAAGAAACATTTTCAAACGGACAATTTTGGCACATGAGTTGGCTTTGAATTCTGTTCTTACAAGATTACAAATTACAGATTTTCTCATTTTGTCCAAAATAAAAAGTTTCTATCCAAAGTAAAACATCCGTTACAAATTAAAACGTTTGCGTCCAAAGTCAAAGTTTTTGTGTCGAATGTCTCCATAAACATTTTAACAGTCGCCTCCATAGACATCTACAATAGTCTTTGATGTTGCCTTTCTCAGAGAATCACTCATTTTTGTTTCCTAGAAAATAGTTATTAAATGGAATAACAAGGCACAAGCTAAAATGCTTTTTCTGAATGTACAAAAAGTTTAATATTGTACGTACTAAATGCCAAAAAAAATTAACATGCAAATTTATTTAGAGGTAAAATTAGATGTTTAATGCATCTAACTTGCATGGGTTTATATTTAGTGATTTCTATGCAATGCTTCAGTAGAGTTTCACTTGTGTTACTATGGCGAGTGGCGGTGATGTCAATTTTCCGGAATAAAAAGTAAAATGTAACGATTTTGAAAAGCTAGTAGCAAGTGATACTGCAGAATCATCTTCGAATTCGGCTCTTTGGGAGCAAGTTAGAGATGCCTGTAGCCTTCGATCTTATTTACTTTCTGATCTAACCATGAAAACAATAACATAGAGCTGCCAAACTTCTCATATACGTATATAAAATGCATGTACAGTGTACACATATCATGTGGTTAACATTAAATTTTACTCTTACTTCCACATAATGATAAAAATTTACAAAAATCAAAATGAACAAAAACTCGCCATCTCCTACGCCTACCTCCATATGTTGCGGTTTGGTTTTGTAAATCTTGATCATTACGTGGAAGTAAGAGTAATTTTACTCACTGTACCGTTGTGTCATTTAGTGCTGTAGTTGGATATGGTGTGTATTGGTGGGGCCTGCTGCTAAGTTCATGAAGCAATAGAAAAAAACACATTATGGTTGGTAAAATAGCAATGCCTGATGAAATAACTAGATATTAAAAGCAATTCCCCTTTCCTAGCTAAGCGTAATAAATGTGGGGCCCAGAAACCACCACCACCACTGCAGAGCCAACAAATATCGGCAATGGTGCAGCAGAAGTTGGGGAAGGAGGGTGGGAAAGCTTAACAAACAAAAAAGCGACGATATATATTTGCTTCCGTGAGCGGCCAGCGATTGAAGTCTGCTGGCTAGGTCGCTCTAGCAGTGATTTGATGACACCTCGCTATTTTGTGCTGTGACACTATATAAGGAGTTGGGTTCCGTGTCCCGTTAGTGTCCCGTTACTTGACACTGCTCTGCTGCATTCCAGACTAGTGACAAGGGTGGGCCGTCTAACCCCTCCTCCAGGCAGGAACATTGCGTAAAAGTTATTGTAATTCATGCTGTATTGAATACTGATTTTACTCACTGTACCGTTGTGTCATCTAGTGCCGTTGTTGGATATAGTGTGTATTGGTGGGGCCTACTGTGCACTGCTAAGTTTATGTAGCAATAGAAAAAAACATATATTATGGTTAGTAAAATGGCAATGCCCTTTAATTACATATAGTAAAACAGTGATATGCATGACAATGGGCATTGCCGACAACCTATCTAGATATTAAAAGCAATTCCCCTTTCCTAGTAACAGTGATTTGTACATATCTGTCGATGGGGACTGCCAATAATTAACTAGCTAAGCGTAAGAAATGTGGGGCCCAGAAACCATCCATACAAACCCCGCACATTGTGTAAAACATATTATAATTCATGCTGCATTAAATACTGATTTTTTACGTTACATGTGTATGTGTATGATAGATACATGAGAAGTTTGGTGGCAATAGGTGGTCATTTTCATGGTTATATCAGAAAGTAAAAGATTGCAATGACAGTGACGTGCAGCCTGTTTGTGATGCCCGCCTGCCTTCGATCCGAGCGACGTACTCGTCGCTGCCCGTGTCGCTGACAGCGGTCGGACTTCAGGTTCTGCGAATTGATGACATCAACATAGCTTCCTCTACTGGGAATAATGTTGGCACATCGTGCTCTTTCAAAGATATTTTAGTACCAGGACATCCCAGGGCTGCCATCTTCTCCAGGTCACGGTCAAAACAAGTTGTGTTTCATCGGCTTGAAGTTCGCAGCCATTTCTTTAGTAAAGTTGGCTGCACTTAAATGTATTCTTACTACTGTTTGTGATACAACTGAATACCACACAATAAACTATTCTCATGATTGCTTTGATACAACCGCTATCACTGTGAACATAGGTGAAAGAATGGAAAGTCCCAGTCTTGCTGCGCTTCCATGTCACCTGTGACATCACATGCTGATAACTGCGGGAAAAATATGCACAATCGAGGCTGGCCGGTAGGACAGGGTATTATTTGGAATTAATAATTAACTGAATTCTAATTACATTTTCGGTGTTGTGGAAACAGAAATATACTGCAAGATGTAATATAATATGATTTCAAGCAATCAGTGCTTTTATTCCCTTTAATGTTAAGTTAACAAAGTACTAATATTTAAAAATAATACTAATAATTAAGCAATCCACCTACCAGGGGCATGTTGTAGTAAAGACCGTATCTCATTCTTGGTAACAACGGAAACATCAAGTCTCGAAAACAAACCTACAAATGATATGTAAACACAAATCAATTAGTACAAATAATCTGCAAATCATACTATGTGACCAATAAATGTCTTTATTATTTGTTGTACAACTTTGTACATTGCTGGCTAGTCATTTAGTAATACAAATAGTGTCTGTGGTGTGGCTGTCAGGAGTTCTGACAACATCAGTACCCCTGCTGAAATGTGGAACTTACAGTTGCTGAGTTACCCAATAGCGGGCATTCCTAGGATCTCGGGGACTCGCATACGGGAACTTAACTTTTTGCCTATGAACCGGTTGTGAGACCAGTCTTTGAAGTAGTTTGTCACTTTAGGCCCTGGCACATCTACAGTAGTACAAATGATGCAGTGTTCGTCCACACATGGTGTGAGATAAACTGAAAAATCCACGTTTCAATAGGTTTATCTGTCAGGGGTACTGTAGTACTACTACCACCCCTGGCTAGTGAGGACGTCTGTCAGGGGTACTGTAGTACTACTACCACCCCAGGCTAGAGAGGACGTCTGTCAGGGGTACTGTAGTACTACTACCACCCCTGGCTAGTGAGGACGTCTGTCAGGGGTACTGTAGTACTACTACCACCCCTGGCTAGTGAGGACGTCTGTCAGGGGTACTGTAGTACTACTACCACCCCAGGCTAGAGAGGACGTCTGTCAGGGGTACTGTAGTACTACTACCACCCCTAGCTAGCGAGTATGGACACCAAGGGTAATGTACACTGAAATCACTGAATGTAATGGGATGTCATGTTGGAAAGAAACTTGTGCCTATGCGAGCATAAAGTGGACACAGTTTGTTTTCTTGCAGCCCCAACATTATGGAACCTGTTGCCACAACATCTGACATCAACAAGGCTTTCAGTAGATGTTTTTAAAGCACAGTTAGACACATTTTTTAAATAAAATATTTTGAACATTTTGTACATCGCCATTAGCAACAACTGTTGGAGTAGTGCCTTATAAATTTGACGATTGATTGATTAAAAAGTTAGGCTACCTTTTTTCCGTCATATTCCTTTAGATGAACAATAGAGTGGTCTGTGAATGCCTTCCACGTAGCACTGAAGAAATCTCCGTAGCCACTTCCAGACTGAAAACACACAGACACAATGATTTATAAGGAGAGTACCAAGTCATTGAGGGCTACAATATCATGGCCAAAGATGCTGTTATGCACAGTCAGCGGCACCAAATGCTTGTGAGATCCAATCAATATATCTCAGTTTGTATGATGAGCTCTTTTTGAGCATGCGCAGCATGCCAGTGGACACAGATCATACTATGGATTCATTTGTGGGTCTTATGGATTTTTATTACCATTCTTACAAGTGCAGACCACTCAGGGCTGACATGTATGTACAGTATGTGTGGAAGACAACAATAACAAAAGTTCAAGCACAACATAACTAAGTCACCTGTCTAATATTCATGGAATGTCATTATATATAATAATGGAACCAGAGTAATGAGAATGTTTCTGAGCTCACAGTGTCCCACATGATGATGTTCACATCAGTGCTGAAAGTGTTGTTGATGTGCTGTGCCACATACAGATTCACAAAGTCACAGAAATGATGGAACATGTTCACTCCTACAACACACAATTACACATTATTGTTTCACAATTAAAATAAGACAATTTCTAAACTGAAAGTATTTTTTCATTACTGTTACTGGAAGTTATTGGCAAGTGATTGAAAGAAGGGACTGGATTGGTACCAGCTATTTATACATTCACGTGTGGTCTAAAGGATATCAGAGCACTGCAAATTCTGCTGATATAGGTGGAACTTTCGATTTTCTTTTGCCAACATTGGAGATAGTTGACATTGTTTAAAAACTGAGGGTGCACACTTATTAGGGTACATGGTATGTCTTCCGTGTAGATGAAGTATATAATGCAGATTGAAACAACACTGTAAAGCCATACCAGCATCAAGTTTCATGACGATTGTTGGTTTGTCGATGACAATGTCGCATTTGTTGTCTCTGAGTGGATGAAACGGCAGCGAGGCAAACTCTTGAAGCTCTGCATACCTGAAAACAATCAGGAGGGATACAAATCATAAAGGGTATATCTATATGGGGTAGTTTTGTTATTGCAGTAGGTAGTATTGCATCGTCACATTGACCATTGTCATGCATCAATAGACGGATGTGTTGTTGCACCCTAGAAATCATGTGTTGTTGCACCCTAGAAATCATGTGTTGCTGTACCCTAGAAATCATGTGTTGTTGCACCCTAGAAATCGTGTGTTGTTGCACCCTAGAAATCGTGTGTTGTTGCACCCTAGAATCGTGTGTTGCTGCACCCTAGAAATCGTGTGTTGTTGCACCCTAGAAATCATGTGTTGTTGCACCCTAGAAATCGTGTTGTTGCACCCTAGAAATCGTGTTGTTGCACCCTAGAAATCGTGTGTTGTTGCACCCTAGAAATCGTGTGTTGTTGCACCCTAGAAATCGTGTGTTGTTGCACCCTAGAAATCGTGTGTTGTTGCACCCTAGAAATCGTGTGTTGTTGCACCCTAGAAATCGTGTGTTGTTGCACCCTAGAAATCGTGTGTTGTTGCACCCTAGAAATCGTGTGTTGTTGCACCCTAGAAATCGTGTGTTGTTGCACCCTAGAAATCGTGTGTTGCTGCACCCTAGAAATAGTGTGTTGTTGCACCCTAGAAATCGTGTGTTGTAGCACCCTAGAAATCGTGTGTTGTTGCACCCTAGAAATTGTGTGTTGTTGCACCCTAGAAATCGTGTGTTGTTGCACCCTAGAAATCGTGTGTTGTTGCACCCTAGAAATCGTTTGTGTTGCTGCACCCTAGAAATTGTGTGTTGTTGCACCCTAGAAATCGTGTGTTGCTGCACCCTAGAAATCGTGTGTTGTTGCACCCAAGAAATTGTGTGTTGTTGCACCCTAGAAATCGTGTGTTGTTGCACCCTAGAAATCATGTGTTGTTGCACACTAGAAATCGTGTGTTGTTGGACCCTAGAAATCGTGTGTTGTTGCACCCTAGAAATCATGTGTTGTTGCACCCTAGAAATCATGTGTTGTTGCACCCTAGAAATCATGCATGTCTTGGACATGTGTTATTTTATTTACATTTGTCATAGATTACCTCTTACATACAACAGTATCAATGCCACAAATATATGTCACCTCCGAGTTGTTTTAATTGAAAGGGAGACTAAAAAAATGTAGCTTCATTCTACTTCTTAAAAGATCATGTCGTAAAAAACAATGAATAAAATTATCAAACTAATGGGAAATTATTATAAGGTAATTTGAAAATGAGAGAACAAGAATAAAATTTAACTACACTAAATCTACTAGTATTTTGGGTTGTTCCAATCAAAAGTATTATGGGAGAATGCCCTTGTGTCACAATGTACACACATAAAACACGGAGTATTTTTTTATGTGTTTACTTTATTATGGCATACATGACGTCAGCCCTTGCAACATTCAACAGGGTGGTTGAAAAATATCTCTTTAAGAACAGTTAAATTCTTGCGTCTGAATTGTTTGGAACTGAATTCCCAACAGTGAATGAATGCATGAATGAATAAATGAATGAATGAATAACCGCATGATGCATGAATGAATGCATGAATGAATGAATGCATGAATGAATGAAGGTCACTAGCTACTCGACAATACCTGTATACCCATATCTGAGCAATCTTTCAACATATCATTACCAAATTTTGAACAGGTGTTGCCTGTGTGAAATAAAGGCCAAATTATAAATTTCAACTCATTTGCATATTGGTACCCTTGGTAACCATTTATAATCAGGCTACTGTGTCATAAACGGCGGGAATTTGTGTGCCAAAATGTGCAATTATTTTCTAAATTTTTTCCTTTGTATACATTGTTGACATGAGTAATTTTTCTTTTATTTCACATGTGGGTATGCATAATATTTCACATGTGGGTATGTATAATATTTCACATGTGGGTCTGTATAATATTTCACATGTGGGTATGCATAATATTTCACATGTGGGTATGTATAATATGAGCGGTATAACAGGTGGGAACCAGAACAATTTAAAAAATCTCACACACTACAAAATGTAAATATAAAACATGGAATACAACATTTTCCCACACTGTAATAGATACACTGCAATAGATACGAGGTGTTAGGCATTCTCTTGTTACCGAGGTGACATTTACAACTTATCACCTGCACTATAGATCCTCCCACCCAGCCCTGACCCTCTCCGCCTACCCTCAGGTGTGCACAGGCTGCTGGTGGGAATAGCATAATAAATCACCTGCTATGTTCACAACAATAACCAACAGTGCCATTTAACGATACTACATCACCATGAAATGTTAGCTTTATGACTGGCGTGGAGACTTTAAAGGTTGGAGTGTTTGTGTATTGTTAGATCAATAAATTCCTTAAAACCACTGGTATTTAGTATTTAACATGTCAGTGTCCCTCTTCATATTAGAGCAATGCCTTCAAATTTGAAGATTATATGCTCGCTCTTGCTAGGTCAGCCAGAAATATAATAGCATTTCGTAATGATCTGAAGCCTGTTTAGCCGTGCTTTCCCTCCTTAGGTATCTAGTGTACTCATTGATCTGGTAACAATTTAACATTGTTTACTGTTTTTGAGAACTCGTAACTCTTGTTCTGAAAAGGATTTTGGCAGGATAGAAGTTTCTGTTGGAAGGAAGAAGGAATTATGAAAAGTAGGACGGAGGAATTATGAAGGTATGACTATGAACAGATAACACAGAGGGGACAGTTTCGCTTTTGCCACTTTCAAGATATATATATTTCATATATTTCTGGATGGCTCGTAATTTTAGGCTTTGTCTGGTCACAACAGCCGGTCTATGGCACTGAGAACTAGGACACGAAGTGTTCAGTTACATTGGTAAGAGGTCTACTTCCTGGTCTACATAAACAAAACTGTGATGAGTCCAAATGATTCTGAAACAGGCATCTAAGATGCCACATTATGCAGAAGTGTATCAGGTATTCTTAAAGAAATTATCTTTTGTAAATAAATTGTACATATCACTAAAAACATAATGTTAAAATCTGTTATCCCAAAGATGTTTCAGAAATTTTCTAACCTGCTTAAAAAAAGAATATTATTCTCGGTGGTTAAGGATGGAATGATCTGTGGTGTACAATGACAGAATCCAGTTTCTTTGAGCAACAAATGACAGGGAACGTCTTCCATGTTGATTTTCTTGAAGCAAAATAGTATGACTTGACGATAAACCTACAGCAGATCGTCAACAATACAAAAATCAAAGTGCACAGATTTTATTAAAACCTAATCGTAATTTTTGGCACAGTCAGGCTCATTGTTTTGGCATGGGCTCCAACAGGACAATTAGTACTAGTCCGCTGCCTACTGACCAGGACTGTAGAGGGCTCTTGTGTTCCCCTTCTTCGCGTAGTCGATCAGCATACATCTTACAGTGTCCTCCAATCTGTCCCTGCTTGAACAAGTCCTCACGATACCTGCAAATAGATCATACTTGATTTACATCAACAATTTTTTTTAATAATTGTTTTCGATTTTGCTGATATAACAATAATAATAAAAGTTACGTAACCTAAACCTTAAATTTAATTTTTTTCAAAGAACACGCCCACAACGAATATTAAAGCTACACTGGCTAATGAAAGTGTCTAATGAAGATCTATAAAACTGCGATTGTATGTCACCAATATCAGAAGACATCAAAATCAGATGATGGAGATGGATTGGCCGCACACTTAGGAGAGATGTGAATAACAACACTAAAATAGCACAAACCTGGACCCTGAGGGTGGAAAGGAGGAAGGCCAACATCAACACGGAGAAAGACTTGTAGTAGATAGAAACCAACTGGGAGGGAGTTCTCGGATGATGGCAGAGAACACAGCTAGATATCATATGATATGGCGGAAGTTGCTAAGTAGCCTTATGTACCAACAACTAGGGTGTGAAATAGTAAGTAAGGGACCCGAGCTCACAGATGCAACAAACCAGAATCATTAACAATCATATCATGAATATGGACGCGCAAATATCAGCATCAGAGCCAGGATCCACCAAGGATTTCAGGAAATGCAATTTTGGAAAAATATGTCTTCAGATTTTTGCAAACGGTAGCTATAGTTTCGGATGATTTTAGGGTGATGGGGATTTCGTTCCAGATTTGTGAGGCAGCTACAGAGAAAGCGCACCTTCCTTCAATGAAGAGATAAAAAAATTAGGACAAACCTTTTAGTACTTGATTTGATCTTGCTTTCACTGAAGTCCATATATACGTTGGTGCCATAGCAATAGCGTGTGTACTTGGTACATTTCAATGACGAGTCATCCTACAAAATTGTTATTAGAAATAGTGATCACATGCACACAATGTGCATTTTTTTTACATATAAAAAGGAAGCCAACTAGAATGTGCACATATGGCACATTTGTGACACACCTTAATTTAAAACAAATACAAACACTTTTAACAATTTATTGCAGGAGCATCCTCGAAAAGTAAAGAGGTGAAATTTTCTGAAACCGCCTTGGTGCAAAAAGCCCAAAGCCTTCCTGGGTTTCCAGAGAATCTTTGCAGTTACACTGTAATAATTTTTTTCTATTATTTTAAGACTTATATTAACTAAAATTCTATCTAAAACACGAACGTCTTGCAAGCAAATCAAGCCTTGTGCAAATATTTTATTACAATTATATATTTACAGTGTTTCAAAGCTTTTAACAATTCCTCTGAACACACGAAGAACTTACTGCAGCATTTGGTTCACACATATAGCGTAGTTCTCCTAGCCTCTCTTTCACATATCCAAAGTCAGCTGATGTCCAGAAATTCTTTACTTGATCTTCCTTAGTCCTTGTCCTACATCAATGACACACAAAACTATGTAGCATAATTATCACTTAAATACCATAAATGCTGTAATTGAAGCCACATCTTTATTTAAAGCCTTACCCTCAATTTTCAGATCAATCTGGCTTTACGGTTACCGATTACCCTGAAAGAAAAGTAATTAAACTTTAAATTTTAAAGGTTGTTTGAAATCCATTAGGCCTCAAAATGCAAATGCATTTTTTTATATCTGAAATTGTAACAGCTACATCACCAGCAAAATTACCAAATATTATACTCTGATCATAATCAGTCATAACACAAGATTTATTTACTATTTAAATTATATAAAACTTTCAGGAATATTACAATTTGATATGTTCATATCATATAAAGCAGGGGTCGGCAACCTGCGGCCCGCGGGCCAACTGCGGCCCGCAGAGCTATTTCATGCAGCCCGCGGACTGATAGCGAGATTATGCATGACGCGGCCTGCACCCGCAATATTGATATATAAAATAAAAAATAGTACGTTTTGTCTAGACTAAATTCTAGACGAGACGTCTAGGCGAGACATATCACATAATGCAACTCAGTAATACCATTTCCATGTGATGAACATATCAAATATTTCTTACTTCCTTTAAACTTTAATTAATTCACTTTTGTCAACATGCAGACATGAATGTTCTATCTTTTTTGTGTTTGAGTGATAATGTGTTGTTTTGAATAACACTCGTCATCACTTGTTAAATCACTGGCAGTTCCAGCACCTTCCGTCCGAGAGGAATGTGCAATATTAACAATTCCTGCATTAAACCGAAGTGCCCTGGCTAGGTTGGGTTGCCATGCTGTGCCACGTGTACGAGCTGAGACCTGAGACTAGGTTGGGTTGTCATGCTGTGCCACGTGTACGAGCTGAGACCTGAGACTAGGTTGGGTTGCCATGCTGTGCCATGTGTACGAGCTGAGACTAGGTTGGGTTGCCATGCTGTGCCACGTGTACGAGCTGAGACCTGAGACTAGGTTGGGTTGCCATGCTGTGCCACGTGTACGAGCTGAGACCTGAGACTAGGTTGGGTTGTCATGCTGTGCCATGTGTACGAGCTGAGACACGAGACTAGGTTGGGTTGCCATGCTGTGCCATGTGTACGAGCTGAGACATGAGACTAGGTTGGGTTGTCATGCTGTGCCATGTGTACGAGCTGAGACACGAGACTAGGTTGGGTTGCCATGCTGTGCCACGTGTACGAGCTGAGACATGAGACTAGGTTGGGTTGTCATGCTGTGCCATGTGTACGAGCTGAGACACGAGACTAGGTTGGGTTGTCATGCTGTGCCACGTGTACGAGCTGAGACACGAGACTAGGTTGGGTTGCCATGCTGTGCCATGTGTACGAGCTGAGACATGAGACTAGGTTGGGTTGCCATGCTGTGCCACGTGTACGAGCTGAGACATGAGACTAGGTTGGGTTGCCATGCTGTGCCACGTTTACGAGCCGAGACATGAGAATAGGTTGGGTTGCCATGCTGTGCCACGTTTACGAGCTGAGACATGAGACTAGGTTGGGTTGCCATGCTGTGCCACGTGTACGAGCTGAGACATGAGACTAGGTTGGGTTGCCATGCCGTGCCACGTGTACGAGCTGAGACATGAGACTAGGTTGGGTTGCCATGCTGTGCCACGTGTACAAGCTGAGACATGAGATTAGCGTATTCATGGAGAAGAAGGATGCAGAAGTACCAGCATTCACTAACCCCTTATGGATGTGCGATTTTGCATTTTAGTCTAAGTCACGGAGCACCTCACTCTGCTGAACGCCCAACTCCAGAGAAGAGAACAACTAATCAATGAACTGTGCCAGTTTATCTCCGCTTTCGAGACCAGGTTTCGATTGTGGGAAACACAACTGCGGGATGCAAATTACTTCCCGTAGAAAACAAACTAGCTACTCCGGACATGTAGGCCTTCGTAGCATTCATTGAGCTGCTGAGACGGGAGTTTGCTGACCGATTGACAAGTATCAGGGTTCGCAACAGGGAGTGAAAAAAAACTTCAACGTGTCCAAAATTGTCTGGCTAGGGTAGTTACACGATCCCCTCGTTTCTCTCGCTCACTGCCACTTCTAAAATCATTGCATTGGCTCCCTGTGCGATATCGCATTATTTTTAAGATCTGTAAAATTACCTATCAAGCCCTTTCAACCAAACAACCTGCATATTTACATTCAATGCTCACTCCAGCAAGACAACCCAGATCGTCTGGTTCTGGTTTACTTTCTTTTCCCAGAGTTAAGACAAATGCTGGAACTCGATCTTTCTCGGTTGCCACACCAACTCTGTGGAATTCACTCCCCGACAGCGTAAAATCAGCAAGAAATATAGCTTCATTTCACCGTAATCTGAAAACTTATCTTATCAAAATGGCCTATCCTCCTTAGATTCTTGGCACCTCCATCCATCGGTTGACGACTTTTTGCATTGTACATGGTAAAGAGAATGCCTAATCCTTTGGTTTTGTTGCGCCACCGAACATGGATTTTCCGATGATATTGGCACCAAAGAATTTTATTATTATTATTATTATAAGATGAACTTCGTATAATCCAAGCCATGAACACATCTAACAGATGGACATTTGGATGATGTGCTGAGGCTCGCAGTGTCAAGTTTGCAGCCAGATGTGGGACGCTTGGTGGCGCAGCAACATCTCTAGCATCAGACGTCAGTGGCACACGGGTCAATATGGCATCAGCGGCATGCCAAGAAAGCGTAACATGAATAATGTGTGTTTTTAAACAGCATAGTGACTATCGAACTGTTGTTCAAAATCAGACCTATTTACAACAACACTCGATACCACTGCTACACACAACGTATGTATGTTGCATGCATATATATATATATATATATATATATATATATTGTATGTGTTACAAGAATGATAATATCCTTATGTGCGTGTTTGCATGTGCGTGCGTTCGTGCGTGCGTGCGTGCGTGCGTGCGTGCGTGCGTGCATGTATGTGTGGCCCACTGACCTATTCCAAGTCACTAATTTGGCCCTCCGTTAAAAAAGGTTGCCAAACACTGATATAAAGCATAATGTCACTTGTGTAAAAAAATGTTTTACATTACTTATTTTATGTATTTTATCAAGTCACAGGAAAACTCACAAGGAGTAACACCACTTCAGTAAAATGTGACAAAAATTTTGAAATGTCTGACATAGTAACAGCTACGTCAGCAGCAAAATTAGTAAAACTGTTATAAAAAGCAAAATTTTACCTACAAGGATTAAAGTCATTTCAATAAAAGTTGGCCATTAATTTATTATTCATCTCTATATACACAGAAAAAACTAATGAAGTGCCTGGGAAAAAAATCATGGTTTGCTATCTTAAAATCACACGAGTAAAAAAAAATTTTCTGTCACAAATTTACATCACACATTGGGCGCCATTACCGCCGGTAGCTTGATTTCAAGGTAGCTGCTTACCTTAAACCATCTACTTTTGTTGTACAAACACAACCAATTGCACCCATTTAATGGACCAAACAATTCACCTAAAACTTTGACTTAATTATAGTATTTACAATATATAAATTTTCTGGATTGTCCACATAAACTATTTGTTCAGATTGCTGCTCCAAGGCAACGTTGCTCGACAATGAAATAGAATGCTGTGTCAACAGTGGGTGGGAAACACCTCTTTTTCCCTTAGTCTCACTTTGTCACTTTCTGGACAAAATGTCCCACTTTTCTTTTAAAAAATCACTGTAAAATCGAGCAGATGAGGATACATCAGTGTACACAAACTACTCCCTGAACGCAAGGCTCTGTCCATTGCATATGGATGACCAGCACTTTGATAACAATATTCACAGATTATTGGCTTACAGCTTCGATGTGCAACCAAGGCAAGAACTTGATATGTTTCCATTGAATCTACTCCCATCTTCCTTACCAGCCCCTAGAATCCTCGGCACATTCCGGGATGGACATCCGATGTTTCTCTGCACACGTCTTCTCGTAACCCCAGCATTTCTTTGTCTTGAGGTGCTTCTAAAACAAACAGAAGCAGTAAAGTTCACTGCTGGGGAGACAATACCACTCTTCAAGCCACATTGGTTAACATAGTCCACAAACATGTGAAACCCTGCAGTAATCTACAGTTGATCTCAGAATCAAAACCCTGATATACAACTGTAGACAAAACCCTGATGTACGACTGTAGACAAACCCTGATGTACAACTGTAGACAAACCCTGATATACAACTGTAGACAAACTCTGATGTACGACTGTAGACGAAACTCTTATATATGACTCTAGACAAAACGCTGATGTACAACTATAGACAAAGCCCTGATGTACAACTGTAGACAAAACCCTTATGTACGATTGTAGACAAAACCCTAATGTAGGACTGTTGACACAGCCCTGATGTACGACCGTAGACAAAACCCTGATGTACCACTTTAGACAAAACCCTAATGTATGACTGTAGACAAAACCCTAATGTACGACTGTAGATAAACCCTGATGTACAACTATAGACAAAGCCCTGATGTACAACTGTAGACAAAACCCTTATGTACGATTGTAGACAAAACCCTAATGTAGGACTGTTGACACAGCCCTGATGTACGACCGTAGACAAAACCCTGATGTACCACTTTAGACAAAACCCTAATGTATGACTGTAGACAAAACCCTAATGTACGACTGTAGATAAACCCTGATGTACAACTGTAGACAAAACCCTGATGTATGACTGCAGACAAAACCTTGAGGTACGACTGTAGACAAAACCCTGTTGTACGACTGTAGACAAAACCCTGTTGTACGACTGTAGACAAAACCCTAATGTATGATTGTAGATAAAACACTCATGTATGACTTTAGAAAAAACCCTGATGTACGACTGTAGACAAAACCCTGATGTACAACTGTAGATAAAACTCTGATGTACGACTCTACCACTCCAGACATTGCAGACAAAACTTTGATGTACAACTGTAGACAAAACCCTGATGTATGACCATAGACAAAACACTGATGTACAATTCTAGACAAACCTTGATTTACAACTGTAGACAAAACCCTTATGTATGACCATAGACAAAACACTGATGTACAATTCTAGACAAACCTTGATTTACAACTGTAGACAAAACCCTTATGTATGAACACAGACAAAACCCTGATGTACGAATGTAGACAAAACCCTGATGTGTGGCTCTAGACAAAACCCTGATGTACGAATGTAGACAAAACCCTGATGTGTGGCTCTAGACAAAACCCTGATGTGTGGCTCTAGACAAAACCCTGATGTACGAATGTAGACAAAACCCTGATGTGTGGCTCTAGACAAAACCCTGATGTGTGGCTCTAGACAAAACCCTGATGTACGACTGTAGACAAAATGCTGACGCATAACTGTAGACAAAACCCTGATGTACGACTGCAGACAAAACCCTGAAGTATGACTCTAAGCGAAACCCTGATGTATGTTTGTAGACAAAACCCCCTGATTTATGACTGTAGACTAAACCAATGTTATTTAACTGCAGATGCCCTCACTTCTACATGACATTTTGACATACATTGACACGTGGATACCCGTGAAAACATCCTCGTCTATCCTGCTGCATAAACACAACACTGTCTACATGTGCTCACAGTCAGCTGTCATAACACAACACAGTCTATAAGTGCTCGAAGCCACCTTTTTTACACACAAATTGTGATCGGAAAATAAAAAATGGTTTTGGGGGAAAATACATCAGTGTATGTCATTAAACAAAACAGCAACAAACCCCCTCCTTCAACAAAAGAGCAACTAACCCCCGGCCAACAAAACAGTAGCTAAGCCCCTCCCCCAACAAAACAGCAGCTAACCCCCTCCCCCAACAAAACAGCTGCTAAGCTCCTCTCTGAACAAAACAGTTGCTAACCCCCATTTCCCAACAAAACACCTGCTAACCCCCTCTCCCAACAAAACAGCTGCTAACCCCCTCCCTCAACAAAACAGCTGCTAACCCCCTCCCCCAACAAAACAGCTGCTAATCCCCTCTCCAAACAAAACAGCTGCTAACCCCCTTTCCCAACAAAACAGCTGTTAACTCCCTCTCCCAACAAAACAGCTGCTAACTCCCTCTCCCAACAAAATAGCTGATAACCCCCTCTCCCATCAAAACAGCTGCTAACTCCCTCTCCCAACAAAATAGCTGATAACCCCCTCCCCCAACAAAACAGCTGCTAACCCCCTCCAGCAACAAAACAGCTGCTAATCCCCTCTCCAAACAAAACAGCTGCTAACCCCCTTTCCCAACAAACAGCTGCTAACTCCCTCTCCCAACAAAACAGCTGCTAACTCCCTCTCCCAACAAAATAGCTGATAACCTCCTATCCCAACAAAACAGCTGCTAACCCCCCTCCCAACAAAACAGCTGCTAATCCCCTCTCCCAACAAAACAGCTGCTAACCCCTTCTCCCAACAAAACAGCTGCTAACCCCCTTTCCCAACAAAACAGCTGCTAACTCCCTCCCCAACAAAACAGCAACTAAACCCTTCTCCCAACAAAACAGCTGCTAACCCCCTTTCCCAACAAAACAGCTGCTAACTCCCTCCCCCAACAAAACAGCAGCTAACCCCCTCTCCCAACAAAACAGCTGCTAACCCCCTCCCCCAACAAAACAGCTGCTAACCCCCCTCCCAACAAAAAAGCTGCTAACCCCCTCCCCCCAACAAAACAGCTGCTAATCCCCTCCACCAACAAAACAGCTGCTAACCCCCTCTCCCAACAAAACAGCTGCTAACCCCCTCCCCCAGCAAAACAGCTGCTAACCCCCTCTCCCAACAAAAAAGCTGCTAACCCCTTCTCCCAACAAAACAGCTGCTAACACCCTCTCCCAACAAAAAAGCTGCTAACCCCCTCCCCAACAAAACAGCTGCTAATCCCCTCCCCCAACAAAACAGCTGCTAACCCCCTCCCCCAACAAAACAGCTGCTAACCCCTTCCCCCAACAAAACAGCTGCTAACCCCCTCTCCCAACAAAACAGCTGGTAACCTCCTCTCCGAACAAAACAGCTGGTACCCCCTCTCCGAACAAAACAGCTGCTAACCCCCTCTCCCAACAAAACAGCTGATAAGCCCCTCTCCCAACAAAACAGCTGCTAACCCCCTCTCCCAACAAAACAGCTGCTAACCCCCTCTCCCAACAAAACAGCTGCTAACCCCCTCTCCCAACAAAACAGCAGTTAACCCCCTCTCCCAACAAAACAGCTGCTAACCCCCTCCCCCAACAAAACAGCTGCTAACCCCTTCCCCCAACAAAACAGCTGCTAATCCCCTCTCCAAACAAAACAGCTGCTAACCCCTTCTCCCAACAAAACAGCTGCTAACCCCCTATCCCAACAAAACAGCTGCTAACCCCCTCTCCCAACAAAACAGCTGCTAACCCCCTCCCCAACAAAACAGCAGTTAACCCCCTCCCAACAAAACAGCTGCTAACCCCCTCTCCCAACAAAACAGCTGCTAACCCCCTCTCCCAACAAAACAGCAGTTAACCCCCTCCCCCAACAAAACAGCTGCTAACCCCCTCTCCCAACAAAACAGCAGTTAACCTCCTATCCCAACAAAACAGCTGCTAACCCCCTCTCCCAACAATACAGCTGCTAACCCCCTCTCCCAACAAAACAGCAGTTAACCCCCTCCCAACAAAACAGCGGTTAACTCCCTCTCCCAACAAAACCAATTTTGCGCCGTGTCATAGTCAGCCTTTTGAGGCCATCTCATCAAACAAACATATTTAAATATTTGAGAAAATCTGACGGTAATTATTATGATGCAATAACAGAGCTATGAATAACATAGATGTGGGAGGATACGTGATCTAGTGTTGGCATTTGTCTGCCTTGGTGTACTTTTAACGAGCGAAAAAGTTTCTGAATTAATTTTATGGGGTGTGCCTCCAAAACATGTGCATAGGTGTGAGAGGGTGTGCGGCTGTGCATGTTTGAAATATATATATATATATATATAATTTGTAAAATGGTTAACTATTAATAATATGTTCATAATTATAGACTACACATTAAATAAGTCATTCTAGTAATCATTATTGAAAGCAACACTTTACAACATGAAAAGTTCAACATCAACGTACAATGTTGAAGTCGTCAACATTCAGTTGGATGAATATGCCGAGGAGCTGCATGAGGGCGGTAGACAAGGTTACAAATCTTGATAAGTCTTCAGATAACAGCAACATTTTTGTATATTTCCTGATGACCAAACACTAATACTAGTTGTATATAACAATACTAGTTGTATATAACAGTGTCTTTTGGTGTTTTTAATGATAGTTCTAAAGAGTTGGTGCAGCAACCGAGAATGCTCTACTGGCCTGGGTCTAGTTCCAAGAAAGCAGTGTTCAATTTATACTGTGCCCTTCTAACAATTGTTACTTTGCTCCCAGCAGACATGTTTACACAAACACCATTTCAACTTCAATTGAAGCATCCAGCCACGCTGCAACTGCTGCGTGAACGCTGTTCATTCTTGTAATTCTATCACTGGAATCCCATCACTGTCTATTGCCAGGTGCTCATTTCTACAGCTGAGGCAATGGCAGGGACAGAAATTGCCTAAGCCTCGAAACAGGCAACAAGAGAATTCGAACACGGGTTCTCTCAACTGAGCGTCCAGTGCCCTAACCACTCCAATGTTTCATCTCTGTGAACAAAAAGTACACCAGAACTAGATGATCGAAGCTGTCGAGGATTTCTTGTAGAGAAACCATGCATTACTCCAACAATAGCGCAGACTGACAAAATATGACCATTCACACTAAAGAAATAATAAATCTGTCACCTGTGACGAAGAACGACCATTACTTTGACTACATGACATCTTGACACATGGATACCCGTGAAAACATCCTCGTCTGTCCTGCTGCAACTGTCACACACTGCTCACAGTCAGCCATCATAACACAACACTGTCTACACGTGCTCACAGTCAGCCATCATAACACAACACTGTCTACAGGTGCTCACAGTCAGCTGTTACAACACAACACTGTCTACACGTGCTTACAGTCAGCTGTTACAACACAACACTGTCTACACGTGCTCACAGTCAGCTGTTACAACACAACACTGTCTACACGTGCTCACAGTCAGCTGTTACAACACAACACTGTCTACAGGTGCTCACAGTCAGCCGTTACAACACAACACTGTCTACACGTGCTCACAGTCAGCTGTTACAACACAACACTGTCTACACGTGCTCACAGTCAGCCATCATAACACAACACTGTCTACAGGTGCTCACAGTCAGCTGTTATAACACAACACTGTCTACACGTGCTCACAGTCAGCTGTTACAACACAACACTGTCTACACGTGCTCACAGTCAGCTGTTACAACACAACACTGTCTACACGTGCTCACAGTCAGCTGTTACAACACAACACTGTCTACACGTGCTCACAGTCAGCCGTTATGACACAACACTGTCTACACGTGCTCAGTCAGCTGTTACAACACAACACTGTCTACACGTGCTCACAGTCAACCATTATAACACAACACTGTCTACACGTGCTCACAGTCAGCTGTTACAACACAACACTGTCTACAGGTGCTCACAGTCAGCTGTTACAACACAACACTGTCTACACGTGCTCACAGTCAGCTGTTACAACACATCACTGTCTACACGTGTTCACAGTCAGCCATCATGACACAACACTGTCTACAGGTGCTCACAGTCAGCTGTTACAACACAACACTGTCTACACGTGCTCACAGTCAGCCGTTATGACACAACACTGTTTACACGTGCTCAGTCAGCTGTTACAACACAACACTGTCTACACGTGCTCACAGTCAACCATTATAACACAACACTGTCTACACGTGCTCACAGTCAGCCGTTATAACACAACACTGTCTACACGTGCTCACAGTCAGCCGTCATAACACAACACTGTCTACACGTGCTCACAGTCAACCATTATAACACAACACTGTCTACACGTGCTCACAGTCAGCCGTTATAACACAACACTGTCTACACGTGCTCACAGTCAGCCGTCATAACACAACACTGTCTACACGTGCTCACAGTCAGCCGTTATAACACAACACTGTCTACACGTGCTCACAGTCAGCCGTCACAACACAACACTGTCTACACGTGCTCACAGTCAGCCGTTATAACACAACACTGTCTACACGTGCTCACAGTCAGCCGTCACAACACAACACTGTCTACACTTGCTCACAGTCAGCCGTTATAACACAACACTGTCTACACGTGCTCACAGTCAGCCGTTACAACACAACACTGTCTACACGTGCTCACAGTCAGCCGTTACAACACAACACTGTCTACACGTGCTCACAGTCAGCCGTTACAACACAACACTGTCTACACGTGCTCACAGTCAGCCGTTACAACACAACACTGTCTACACGTGCTCACAGTCAGCCGTTACAACACAACACTGTCTACACGTGCTCACAGTCAGCCGTTACAACACAACACTGTCTACACGTGCTCACAGTCAGCCGTTACAACACAACACTGTCTACATGTGCTCACAGTCAGCCGTTACAACACAACACTGTCTACACGTGCTCACAGTCAGCCGTTACAACACACCACTGTCTACACGTGCTCACAGTCAGCCGTTACAACACAACACTGTCTACACGTGCTCACAGTCAGCCGTTACAACACAACACTGTCTACACGTGCTCACAGTCAGCCATCATAACACAACACTGTCTACACGTGCTCACAGTCAGCTGTTACAACACAACACTGTCTACACGTGCTCACAGTCAGCTGTTACAACACAACACTGTCTACACGTGCTCACAGTCAGCCATCATAACACAACACTGTCTACACGTGCTCACAGTCAGCTGTTACAACACAACACTGTCTACACGTGCTCACAGTCAGCCGTCATAACACAACACTGTCTACACGTGCTCACAGTCAGCTGTTACAACACAACACTGTCTACACGTGCTCACAGTCAGCCGTTATAACACAACACTGTCTACACGTGCTCACAGTCAGCTGTTACAACACAACACTGTCTACACGTGCTCACAGTCAGCCGTTATAACACAACACTGTCTACACGTGCTCACAGTCAGCTGTTACAACACAACACTGCCTACACGTGCTCACAGTCAGCCGTTATAACACAACACTGTCTACACGTGCTCACAGTCAGCCGTTACAACACAACACTGTCTACACGAGCTCACAGTCAGCCGTTACAACACAACACTGTCTACACGTGCTCACAGTCAGCCGTTACAACACAACACTGTCTACACATGCTCACAGTCAGCCGTTACAACACAACACTGTCTACACGTGCTCACAGTCAGCCGTTACAACACAACATTGTTGACATGTGCTCAAGGTCAGCCATCATAACACAACACAGTCTAAACGTGCTCACAGTCAGCCATCATAACACAACACAGTCTACACGTGCTCACAGTCAGCCATCATAACACAACACAGTCTACACGTGCTCAGTCAGCCATTACAACACAACACTGTCTACACATGCTCACAGTCAGCCGTTACAACACAACACTGTCTACACGTGCTCACAGTCAGCCGTTACAACACAACACTGTCTACACGTGCTTACAGTAAGCTGTTACAACACAACACAGTCTATACATGCTCACAGTCAGCCGTTATAACACAACACAGTCTACACGTGCTCACAGTCAGCCAACATAACACAACACAGTCTACACGTGCTCACAGTCAGCCATCATAACACAACACAGTCTACCCGTGCTCAGTCAGCCATTACAACACAACACTGTCTACACATGCTCACAGTCAGCCGTTATAACACAACACAATCTACACGTGCTCACAGTCAGCCATCATAACACAACACAGTCTACCCGTGCTCAGTCAACTTTCTTACACACAAACTGTGATCAGAAAATAAACAATGGTTTTGGGGGGAAATACATCAGTGTATGTCATTACACAAAACAGCAACTATCCCCGTCCCCCAACAAAACAGCAACTAACCCCCCCAGCCAACAAAACAGCAGTTAACACCCTCCCCCAACAAAACACCAGCTAACCTCCTCGCCGAACAAAACAGCTGCTAACCTCCTCTCCGAACAAAACAGCTGCTAACCCCTTCTCCCAACAAAACAGCTGTTAAACCCCTCTCCCAACAAAACAGCTGCTAACCTCCTCTCCCAACAAAACAGCTGCTAACCCCCTCCCCCAACAAAACAGCTGCTAACCCCCTCCACCAACAAAACAGCTGCTAACCTCCTATCCCAACAAAACAGCTGCTAACCCCCTCTCCCAACAAAACAGCTGCTAACCTCCTATCCCAACAAAACAGCTGCTAACCCCCTCTCCCAACAAAACAGCTGCTAACCCCCTCCCCCAACAAAACAGCTGCTAACCCTCTCCCCCAACAAAACAACTGCTAACCAGGGCTTGGTCCAATTACACAAAATTATATCAATTACAATTGCATTAATTTTTTTATTTCAATTACAATTACAGTCATAATTTTCCAAATCAATTACAATTACACTGTTTCAATTTCAATTACATTATGCGGAACCAAATATATTCAGCATTTGTTAATTATGTATTTTTGCGCGTTCTGCTGAATTTCAATATTTTGTACACAATTGATAAACAAAATAACGGTAATGTTTGTATATTTTGTTGAATTGTGAGTTTGAATTATACTAAATAAAAAGATAGCTGTTTAAAACATATTTTTATTATTATAAAAATACGATGCAATATCCAGACATAATCCTACAGGACATATTCCAATGCAGATATTTATCCGTGTGCATTTCTTAAATTTTTCTTTGGAAAATACTAATAATAGGGTATAATGTGTGTACTTTGAGGTTGTAGCTCCTGCTCTAAGCTAACATTCTTAATTGGTCTGCCCTTTGCTTTGTGTGAGTTGGGAATGGGAAGAGAGGCCATATAAACGGTCCTTGCCACCTGACCTGTCTCCAACCCACCACAACACAAGGGGTGTAATTGGCTTGCTAACTCTTCAATGCTTCACTGAGCTGATATTTTCTGAAGCAATATCAGGCTACAGGTCTTTCCATGTTGTTTGAATACCAGCTTAGCCTTCTTTGTCTGACAATGTCTTTGCATTGTTTATTGCTTCCTGGCTGTTACCAACTTACTGAAAAAGCTAATTGCTAAGGCTACCCACCACTAGCACCATGGACCAGTACCCACCAAACAGTGAATACTGAGACTTAAATATAAATATAATAAGCAGGTGTTATTATTAATCTTGATTTTCAACTCATGCAAGATTTAAATTATATTTTTATTGACAATTCGTTCAGGTAGTTTGTGATATGAAACGTACTGTAATTGATTGTAATTGAAATAAATTTTCAATTATACAAATATAACAATTACAATTACAGCAACATTTTGAAACCATAATCAATTACAATTACAATTACACAATTTTGCTGTAATCAATTACAATTACATAATTGGACCCAGCCCTGCTGCTAACCCCTTCTCCCAACAAAACAGCTGCTAACCCCCTCCTCCAACAAAACAACTGCTAATCCCCTCCCCCAACAAAACAGCTGCTAACCCCCCCAACAAAACAGCAGCTAAGCCCCTCCCCCAACAAAACAGCTGCTAACCACCCTCCTCAACAAAATAGTGGTTAACCACTCCCCAACAAAACAGCTGCTAACCCCCCAACAAAACAGCAGCTAAGCCCCACTCCCAACAAAACAGCTGCTAACCCCCCTCCTCAACAAAATAGTGGTTAACCACTCCCCAACAAAACAGCTGCTAACCCCCCCAACAAAATAGCTGCTAACCTTCCCCCCAACAAAACAGCTGCTAACCACCCCCTCTCCCAAGATGTTGGGATCTGCTAACCTCCATTCTCCCAACAAAACAGCTGCTAACCCCCTCCCCCAACTAAACAGCTGCTAACCCCCTCCCCCAACAATACAGCTGTTAACATCCTCCCCCAATAAAACAGCGGTTAACCCCCTCTCCCAACAAAACCAATTTTGCACTGTGTCAAAATCAGTGTTTTGAGGCCGTCTCATGGAACAAACATATTTAAATATTTTTAAAATCTGACGGCAATTATTATGATGCAACAACACAGCTATGAATGACATAGATGTGGGAGGATACGTGATCTAGTGATCTAACATTTTGCAAAAACAATAACATTCAGTAAATAAAACATTGTATCCAGTGCTTTCCGTGTTAAATGCTATGAGTCTGACCAATGGTCAACAACATTTAAATGTTGTTATCGTTCTCATTAGAATTCCCAAATATCTTACTTTGTACGGGCAGCTTGGGTCCATGTCACATAGTGACTTGATGTGTTTGTTGTTGTGGAAGAAATAAGGGATGTGTTCGTCAGGCAACCTCAAAGTCTGCCAAATGTCTGCCGCACTTCCACAACTGAGTGCAATGTTGACGAAGAACATCATCAATGTCCAACTCTGCCACAAGGTGGCACTCTCTCTGACCTGTTGCAACATTTTTGCCAACAAATCGTCTACACCTGCTCTGAAAAATAAAGATAACATTTTGGTAAGTATAAAATAAGAATAAGTATTAAGATTTACATTACACTGAAATGTTATTATTTAAACAGCTAAGACAAATTTATACATTTAACATGAAACAGATGTTCATGCAATTTTTTTATTTCAAAGACAGTTGGCCTACCCATATACCTTATTCAATCTACCAGTAATAAGTGTATAGTACACAAAATTGGGCCTTGGAAAATGTCAAGGAATCTGTTCTTATAAGCACACGCAAATTTTTTTTCTTCAGAAACAGCATTTATATCAAGCTGGTAGTCTGACCTGGCTTGACTTAGAAATCTTGGCACTTCACAGATAGGCTTATCCATTGGGTAAAACACAGCCAGATAGTGATTAGAAATATCAATCTTGTAAGGCCAGCTGCTTCTAAACTCTGGGCAACACAGGCTGGGTGTCTCCAGCTGTTCATTCATTTCCTAGTTTACATACCAGAATGTTATCTCAAGGATTGAGACTGTCAGGTAAAAACGCTATGTACAGGGAAAACATTTATTTTAGCATTCCTCACACGCTACGTGCCCAGTGAAACTTAGATTTAGTGTTTTCATTGTATCTACTTCAGGGAGAGTGACTGGCAAGAGGTTCAGTGAAGGGACTGGGTTAATTGCCAGAGCTACCAGCCATTTATATATTCATGGGTGGTCAAAAAGATACCAGAGCATTGCAACGGCTGCTGATCTGAGTGGAACTTTCAATCTTCTGTCATCACTCAGCCTTGAAATCGGTGAAGAGGAAATTTCACTATAGATCCCGAAGACTGAAGTTCGCTGATTATAAAATGAATGTGGCTTGTTTGGTTATGTATGAAAGCGGCACTAAATTATTTCCCTACAGGTACATAGTTGTTTGAAATGTGTTTTATGTAGTGGACTGTGTCGACTGATCTCTGCCTTGTTTGCTGGCAGGTGGCAGCACATGGAGTGAGTAAGAATACATACTCGGTAAATAATTTCCTAATAATCAAGATCAACAATTAAATATTTGTATTACCTTCCCAAATTTAAAATTATAATAAAATCTATTGAAATCAGCTGAATTACACTGACAATGTTGAAAAACCTAACACCAAAAATAAAACTGAACGGTTGATTTGTAATTAGCAAAACAAAATTTACAAAAAACGTCAGATGACACAAGTTCACAGAAATAAAGTAGCTTCATCAGTTAGCATTTAGGCCTCCACTAAACACATGCCAGAGTTCTGGGTCCAAGATCTGGACCTGTACGTTCAGTGTAAAAACAACACCTCTCAAGAACTCACCCCTCTAACAAGAAGAGGAAAAACCTGACCAGTTCTCAAGAATGGAGACTTGGATGAAAACGTTACTGTCGATCCCATCTTGTTAATAGGGACACAAAAGAACCAGTGAGTGAGGATTACATGCACCCAGGCAGTGACCACCATCCTTGCTATCCAAGGGTGGTAGTAATACACGCTCCCCTGGCAGATCAACCTGCTGAAACGTGGATTTGTTGGTTTATCCCATGCCGTGTGTGGATGTACGCTGGGTCATTCCATGTCTAATTCTTACCAAATAATCTTGCATCATAAAAGAACCTTCGCTTTGCTAGTCCATTTTGCAACGCATTGTCCACGTTTTGTTATTACAGTCGTATATTGGTGTGTTATCATTCTCAGCACACATGCATCTGGTTTTCTATTGTGCAACATTATACAGCCAATATATTCAAGCTTCAACAGAAAAGACAGCATTCCCTGTGTCTTCAGAAATATATCTACATATTATAATTAATTAAATATATATTAGACTGGGCATGAAAACACCACTGTCCAGCTATTTGCCCTTATTTCTGTTTATTTTTACTTTATATTTTGCCATGTATTTTTGCGTTTCTGTTATTTTCATAGTACATTAGTTGCCTCCATCATCTTCTCAAATACGAACAGTTTCAAGGCAGCAATATTACAAAACTGTGATGAAAGGAGCAATGTAGGATTAATTGGTGCCTCATATGTAACTTCCACACTGCAAACGCACAACTCCACACATACTGTTATACCTGTTATAATAGGTCATTCATGCTAGAACATAAAGTAATCCTCCAAATGATTTGGATGAAAGTCTCAAACATATGATCAACTGTATTAATACTGACCCAGGTCACATATGTATGTCTGTCGAATTACACAAACAGCTTCATCATCTTTGCACACACAGTTCTCTCCCCCCACCGTATATGTATGTATGTACGTACGTATGTACATACGTACATACATACATATGGTCGTTTTCCGTGCAGATTAGCTTAATAAGCTTTCTTGCTATGGGCATTCTTCATGATTGACTCCCTGGCAGGTAGACTCACCTCCGGGGTGAGCTTGAGTGTGGGACAGAGGGAGCTTGAGTGTAGGACAGAGGGAGCTTGAGTGTGGGACAGATTGCCGTTCCTAGTCTCCTGAGACGTTCATGTACTGTGAGAAGAACAGAAACGCAAATGCAAAACTGGTCCGTGGTGAAAATGTCAAGATGCATAAATTAATGTGCACTTATTAATCATAGGCTGCTGCTATTCAGCTAGGTACAGACCTAATATTGAACAGCTATTCTCCTGGCACTAATAAAATGCATGGCAAAATAAAAAAAAATAAGCGGGAATAAGGGGAAATAACTGGATAGTGGTGCCCAGACAAATATACACTATTTTAATTAATTATGTGTAGGTATATTTCTGAAGACACAGGGAATGCTGTCTTTTTTGTTGAAGCTTGAATATATTGGCTGTACAATGCTGCACGATAGAAAAACAGATGCATATGTGCTGAGAATTAGAACACCCCAAGAGAACAACAAAATCTTACGTGGCAGAAATATGTGGTAAATTAGTGTTGTATCAAAGTCGAAGAAATGCCAACAAACATGTTACTAGGTGATATGATGATGCGAATGAATCACTGTGGAAATGATGAGAATGAGTAATGTTACCTGTCGTTTATCCCTAATTAAAAATAATGATAAAATTAGCAGAACTATGCTATTCATAAAACTTCAAATTCACTTGTTGTGCTTCGGAAATGTGATACGCAGTGTCAACGGCATCCTTTTATATCTATAGGACAATTGTTTTGGCCCAGACGATGAGGTTGTAAAAAAATTGCTCAATGATGCCAAAGTGACATCATGCAGTTTCTGGACCAGTACATCCTAAAGCACCAGAAACCACAAAGAAACTTTGTATGTACCCTACTTCCAGGTGGAGCTCTATTTTGTATAGCTGGCAACAGGACTATAGGCCACTTCGTACATTTTTACCCGCTGGTCACTTTGACCCTACATAACAGCTCCCAATTAGATGAGGTTAACATAGTCATAGACAGTAAGATAATTAATAAAATAAACTGTTTACTTAGGTTCTTCCTGACCAAGGGCGGTGGCCAGATCTTCAACTTTCCCTTAGAATGCTCTACGACTTCCTGGCAAGGCAGCTTTGTAGCTGTAGAGAAACACCTCAGTACTCCAATGTCTATCTAGACGGTTTTTAAATGAGTTGACACTTGGGGCAGTTACAACTACTTCCGGTAAATCATTCCATAATCTGGTAACTCTAAGTGAGAAGCTTTCTTTTCTAACATTTGTACAAGCTCGTTCTATAAACAATTTCAAACTATGACCCCTTGTTCCTTCCCTTGTATCACTGTCTTTGTGCAGCTTGACAATGTTAGATACATCACTGTCATATTTCCCATGGAGCAGTTTGTATACCTCAATTATATCACCACGAGTTCATCTATATGCCAGTGTGGGAAGTTTCAATCTCTCAAGTCTTTCCTTGTAGTCCAGAAGCTATGTAGGGATGAGGAAGTTGGATTTGTGGGGAAGTTTTATTGGAAGGGCTGATATGTACATGAAGGATGGCCTTCATCTAAATGGAAAGGGGGGCAGCAGTATTTGCGGATGGACTCACAGCAGCAGTAGACAGTGACATGGGTAGCATAACGAATATTTTTGGTAGTAAACATTGTTTAAACTAGAAGCGCAGTGGGGTTACTTAGAGATGCCTCAAGCAGGACAAGAGGTCACTAATACAGACAAACCATCATATTATTCCAGTAGCATACTGATTATCACACCGTGATGTTTAGATGTAAATTCTGAGCTGATGCGATATAAATCCAACTTTAAACTATACATCGACCCATTCGAAATTTCCCGCCAAAATTTTCATTCTTCCGGTTAGGTGCACAATGTAAACAACACAGATAATTAAAGCTAGACAAAATTTAGTAATAACGTGCACTCCCAACCTGAGTCATCTATATACTAACAGGCAATTTCAACCAAGGCGTCTTTTACCCAGAGTAGCCCTGGGACAGAAGTACGTTTCTCGTCGAGCACGGCAAACTGTCACTAGTCACAATGCCTTGGAAACCCCTGCACGTACTCTTAGTACAGCAGCACGCATATGGTAAGTGTTACATGGAACTGGATTGTTTCTGGAATTATGGAAATGAGTGAAAATGACCAACACAGTGGTCCAAAACAAGATACTGGCGAAAATGTAGCAATTTCTAGCGCTCCAATCACAAAACTAAAAAATAAGGGGACATGGAGAGGTAGCAAAAACTCTGAATCGGGAAGCGATGTTAGAGAAGCTTGGAAATGTGAAGACTGCGAGAAAATCTTTAAAAGTGAGAAAGACAGAATGTTCGAGTGCGAGTACTGCGGAAACCGATACTGCATTAAATGCTTGAAATTTAAACCTGGCGAATATCAGGCAACGGGGAAACCCGGATGCACGTGGTTTTGCTTAAAATGCAAACCAAATTTTTTTTTAATATTCTCAATGAGAAAGTTATCAATGAGAGATGTAAGATGTATTTCAAAACTATGAACACGAGATTTGAGGCCATGGAGAAAAAACTGGATGGTAAATGCGATAGTAAAGAAGTAAAAGAAATCGTAAGGCAGGAAATGGATGCATACATACATGCAGACTAAATGATGATGAAAGCAGGAACCTACTAACCACCCAAAATAGTGGAATTGTTGTGGAGGAAACAGTAAGAGAAATCAATGAAAGAAAAAATAGGGAAACATATTTTCTTATATTCAATGCCCCAGAACCCAAAACAAACCTAAAGGAAGAGAGGGTGAGGACAGATATGGAGTTTGTTGAAGGGTTGTGTAATGAGGTGTGCAATCTGAACCTAGATGTAAAAGATGAGATAACCAAAGTTATCAGGCTAGGTTAAAAACAAACAGACGGAGATACGGGTGATACTGAGCAAAAACCCAAACCTCTTAAGGTAGTAATGAAAGACACTAACAAAAAGATGGAATTGTTCAAACGACTATCAAACTTAAGAGATGCAGAGGACAAATATAAATGTCACAGCATCCAGCACGACTTAACAAAAAAAGAAAGAGAAGAAGGAAGGAAACTCTTAGAGGAGGCCAGGACAAAAGAGATAAATGATGAAGGGAAATGGTTGTACAGTGTGAGAGGCCCACCATGGGCCAGACAAATTGTAAGATTCAAACCTAGAAGAGACGAGGAGTAAGACGAGATAGATCATCAGAAAAACACTGTAAATACAAATTATACACATAAACAGTTAAACTGTTTCTACACCAACGCTGATAGTCTAATCAATAAATTTACTGAGTTCAAAGCTCGAGTCGAATCACATAAGTGTATGGTGATTGCAATCACTGAGGTTAAACCGAAAACCAGAAATTTCTATTAAACACAGCTGAACTGGGTTTGAGTGACTATGATTTATACCATAACATCGATAAGCAAGGACGAGGTGTTTGTATATATACCCACAAAACACTAAATGCAAAACTCTTCGTATCTTTAGGAACCAACTTTCAAGAATCGATATAGGTTGAGATAAAATTAAACAAAAAAGACACTTTTCTGATAGGATGTGTATATAAAAGCCCAGGCAGCTCTGGCACCAATAATGAACAATTAAATGAACTGATTAGTGAGGTAATGCGCTATAAACACTCACATCTTCTCTTGCTTGGAGATTTTAACTACCCCAACATAGACTGGCAAAACTGGTACACACTCTCAGAGAATACTAATAGCCCAGACTCTACATTTAAAGAAGGAATAAGAGATAATTTCCTCTTCCAACATGTCACACTCCCAACAAGGGGGCGATTAGGAAATAAATCGAACATTCTTGATTTAGTTTTCACCAATGAAAAAGGTATGATAGATGATATAGTGTACGAAAGCCCACTTGGTAAGAGTGATCACTCTGTCCTCATCATTACATTTAGGTGCTATGCAGAAATAGCAAGCCATACACGACTTAAATATTATTACGACCAAGGGGATTATAATAGTATGAAGACAAAACTAGACCACACAGACTGGGGCGAGATACTTGGCACGAGCACTATAAACCATCAATGGCTAGGTTTTAAAGAATATATTAAAAAGATAGAGGATGAATTCATCCCTCATCGACCCCTAAACAAGGAATCAGTAAAGAAAATTAAGAAAAAACACACTTTATGGAAACGTTATATGGAGACAAAAGAAGGAAAAATACTATACTGAATATTGTAGGGCTAGAAATCAAGTCCGTAAATTAACGAGAAGGATACAGAAGGAATTTGAGATGAAGCTAGCAACAGAATCTAAGACAAACCCAAAAGCAGTATGGAAATATCTGAACTCCAAAACCAAGAATCGGGAAGGTGTTTCGGATCTGAACACAGACCCTAAAGATCCTAAATCTAGACTCACAGATTCTGATAGGGAAAAGGCAGATGTCTTAGGAATATTTTTTTCAAGTATTTTTACTATAGGGCCAGATGGTGACATCCCTCATATTCCACCAGTGAAGTTAAGGCACAACATGGAAGAATTGACTATTGATGAGGAAATGATTAAAAAAAGACTTGATAACCTTAATGTGTGTAAATCGGTAGGGCCAGATGGTGTTCATCCTAGGTTGTTGAAAGAGCTATCTAATCATCTATGTAAACCACTAGCTAGGCTATTTAATAATTCACTGGCTGTGGGTGAACTACCAAAGGAATGGAAACAGGGAAGGATCTCAGTCATATTTAAGAAAGGTAATCGAAAAAACGCAGGAAATTATAGACCAGTCAGCTTAACAAGTATAATATGTAAATGTATGGAACAATGTGTCAAAGATCATATTGTCAATCATATGATTAGGAATAAATTATTTAGTATGCAACAATTTGGTTTTATTAAAGGTCGATCTACGGTACTCCAATTATTAAATGTTATTGATTCATGGACCAAAGCTTTAGATAGAGGGGAATCTGTTGACGTTGTATATTTGGACTTCATGAAAGCATTTGACACCATCCCTCACAAAAGATTGATAGGCAAACTTAAATCGTATGGTATAGAGTATTACACACTAAGATGGATCCAGGCGTTCTTGCCTGACCGGGTACAGCAGGTCAATGTAAATGGTACAAATTCTGAGTGGGCAAATATAACAAGTGGTATTCCACAGGGCAGTGTATTAGGACCGATCCTATTTGTTTTATACATAAATGATCTTCCTGAGAATATAGTTTCAAATGTATATGTTTGCGGATGATACAAAGATTTTCAAAACGATTACTAGTCCACATGACCAGCATACACTACAGAACGACTTAGATTATTTAACATCTTACGTCAAGTAAATGGTTATTAAGGTTCCACCCAGATAAATGTCATTTAACGCACGTAGGGAAAACAATACAGCAAGAGTATGCATACAACCTGAAGATAGATAATACTGCCCATGAATTAGGAGGAATAGAAGAACAAAAAGACATTGGGGTTATAATTGATTCAAACCTAGAATTTGATAAACGCATCAACCAAAAAATAAACAAAGCAAATAGTATCATGGCAGTTATTAGAAGGTCCTTTACAACCCTAAATAAACATAATTTTGTGCCATTATATAAAGCTTTAGTTAGGAGTCATCTAGATTATGCAATATCAATATGGTCCCCTTATAAACGGAAATACAAAGATGCCATCGAAAATGTGCAAAGACGCGCAACAAAACAGCTTCCTGGTATGAAGAATATTTCTTAGGAGGAAAGACTTCAGAGATTGAAACTTCCTACACTTGCATATAGACGAACTCGTGGTGATATGATTGAGGTAGATAAACTGCTCCATGGGAAATATGACAGTGATGTATCTAACATTGTCAAGCTGCACAACGACAGTGATACAAGGGAAGGAACAAGGGGTCATAGTTTGAAATTGTTTATAGAACGTGCTTGTACAAATGTTACAAAAGAAAGCTTCTCACTTAGAGTTACCAGATTATGGAATGATCTACCGAAAGTAGTTGTAACTGCCCCAAGTGTCAACTCATTAAAAAACTGTCTAGATAGACACTGGAGTACTGAGGAGTTTTTCTACAACTACAAAGCTGCCTTGCCAGGAAGTCATAGAAAATTCCAAGGGAAAATTGTAGATTTGACCACCGAGGCCACCGCCTACGGTCAGGAAGAACTTAAGTAAACCTAAGTAAGTAAACAAGCTAGAAAGAATAGAACGAAGAGCAACTAAAATGATTCCAGAATTAAGACCTTAGTTACAAAAGCTGCTTATTACAATGTGGTTTGACAACACTAGAGACCAGGAGACTAAGAGGAAACCAAGTAGAATTGTTTAAAATAGTGAATGGTTATGAGGATGTTGATAGGAATATGTTCTTCAAACTTAAAGAAGGCAGTAGAACCAGAGGACACAAAGCAGCATTAGTTAAGGAGCAGTGTAGGTTGGACATGAGAAAGTACTCTTTCTCACAGAGGGTGATAAATGAATGGAACAAACTGCCAAATGATTGTGTTAAGGCTAGTAGTGTGAATATGTTTAAAAATAGAATTGACAGATATCTGATAAGGGCGGGCTACACATAGATGAGAAAATTGTTGGACTCTCGATAAGCCAATGGCTTCCTTGTCCACTTGCCATCTGGAACTTGTTGTTTTGGATGGCAATCTTGTTAAATCTTGTAAGGAATATTCTGCTGCCTCATATTCGCCAGGTTTAAATTGCAAGCATTTACTGCAGTATCGGTTTCCGCACTACTCGCACTCGAGCATTCCGTCTTTCTCACTTTTAAAGATTTTCTCGCAGTCTTCGCATTTTTAAGCTTCTCTAACATCGCTTCCCAATTCAGAGTTTTTGCTACCTCTCCGTGTCCCCTTATTTTTTAGTTTTGTGATTGGAGCACTAGAAATTGCTACATTTTCGCCAGTATCTTGTTTTGGACCTGTGTGTTGGTAATTTTCACTCATTTCCGTAATTCCAGAAAAAGTTCCATGTATGTAACACTTACCATACGCGTGCTGTTGTATTAAGAGTACTGCAGGGGCTTCCAAGGCTGAAGGCATTGTGACTAGTGACAGTTTGCAGTGCTCGACGAGCAGGGCTGGGTCCAATTACACAAAATTATATCAATTACAATTACAATTACATTAAATTTTTTATTTCAATTACAATTACAATTACAGTCATAATTTTCTAAATCAATTACAATTACAATTACACTGTTTCAATTTCAATTACAATTACAATTACATTATGCGGAACCAAATATATTCAGCATTTGTTAATTATGTATTTTTGCGCGTTTTGCTTAATTTCAATATTTTGTACACAATTGATAAACAAATATAACGGTAATGTTTGTACATTTTGTTGAATTGTGACTTTGAATTATACTAAATAAAAAGATAGCTGTTTAAAACATATTTTTATTATATAAAAATACAATGCAATATCCAGACATAATCCTACAGGACATATTCCAATGCAGACATTTATCCGTGCGCATTTCTTAAATTTTTCTTTGGAAAATACTAATAATAGGGTTTGATGTGTTTACTTTGAGGTTGTAGCTCCTGCTCTAAGCTGACATTCTTAATTGGTCTGCCCTTTGCTTTGTGTGAGTTGGGAATGGGAAGAGAGGCCATATAAACAGTCCTTGCCACCTGACCTGTCTCCAATCCACCACAACACAAGGGGTGTAATTGGCTTGCTAACTCTGCAATGTTTGACTGAATGTCTGTGCATTGTTTATTGCTTCCTGGCTATTACCAACTTACTGAAAAGGCTAATTGCTAAGGCTACCCACCACTAGCACCACTGACTAGTACCCACCAGACAGTGAATACTGAGACTTTAATGTAAATATATAAGCAGGTGTTATTATTAGTCTTGATTTTCAACTCATGTGAGACTTAAATTATATTTTTATTGACAATTCGTTCAGGTAGTTTGTGATATGAAACGTACTGTAATTGATTGTAATTGATTGTAACTGAAATAAAATTTCAATTATACAAAATATAACAATTACAATTACAATTACAGCAACATTTTGAAACCATAATCAATTACAATTACAATTACATGATTTTGCTGTAATCAATTACAATTACAATTACAATTACATAATTGGACCCAGCCCTGTCGACGAGAAAACGTAATTCTGTCCCAGGGCTACTCTGGGTAAAAGACGCCTTGGTTGAAATTGCCTGTTAGTATATAGATGACTCAGGTTGGGAGTGCATGTCTACCTACGTCTACGACGCTACGTTATTACTAATTTTTTTCTAGCCTTAATTATCTGTGTTGTTTACATTGTGCACCTAACCGGAAGAAACTGTGTGTGCTGTGAAGTTCAAATAAATCCAGCTTACCTGACTTAGGTCGTACACGTTGCTAGTTTTCCAACAACTAGTCGAAGAGCCGGAGACGCCACGTTTGTCGTTTCTAAAATCTGGTGTATTTCCTCGATCGTCACCTGAACTAGTACCAGTGCCGTGATAGCCGCAGCGCTAGCAGTAATTCTAGACTATTTGTTACACTTTAGGCAGTTAACATTGCTACCAACGAATTATGATCCTTTTATATCCTAGTAAGATTGTAATTAAATACGTGTCGATATCTTTATGTTCATTCAAGCGCGACTTAACACACTGCCTGACCCGACAACTGTCCTGCAAGAGGCCAAGGACCTCTTCGAAACGCCGCCTAGAGATCACATGATTAAGCCAGTTGGTATGGTGCGCCAACGTAACATTGCATGCTTTTAAAAAGTACGTCCTTTCATTACAAAAAACGTATGGCAATTATGAATAGGTAAATGAATATAAAATAGCAACAGTTATATCACATACCCTAATATAAATAAGACAAATCATTATATAACTTTAAACATTCAGACATGAACATTACCAAAAAAATTCGGTGATCGAGATGTAATACTTTAATATTTTAACGATTTACAACCACCTATACGCGCCTGCATTAATAAAAATTTACAATGTGCCAAATGTTGAGCACATCACTGACAAGGGCATAATTTTATTTTCCAAGTAAAGGAATAGTTTCTTTGTAATTTTAGGTCATCTACACTGGAAAACTGAACTTTCTGGTAAAGATCGATCTTCCATAAAATGTTACATATTGTCTATATCGATGTAGAGTCTGTATCACCAAATATCTCACTTGGAACAAACACATCCATCAGATCACAGCCTCAGCTAACCGCACACTTGCATTCATCAGACGGAATCTCCATTCATGCCCCCAAACATCAAAACAACCGCCTACACAACCCTTGTTCGTCCACTCCTAGAATATTCATCATCCGTATGGGACCCCTACACCCAGGTTCTCATTAACAAAATAGAAATGGTGCAAAGACGGGCAGCTCGCTTTTGTTACAACGACTACACATCCAGAGAAACTGGGTGTGTGTCAGAAATGATTACAAAATTACACGTAGAGCTACTAACAACCAGGAGAAAAAACAGACGGCTCATCATATTTCACAAAGCCATATCCAGTGGCATCCACAGTCATCTATCATTGCCTGTCGCAAACCTCCCCCAACCCATCAAACGCCATTCACGGCATCTAAATAGCAAAGCCTTCAACACCATGCACGCGAGCAAGAACTGTTACAAATTTTCTTATTTTCCCCGAACAGTAAAAGATTGGAATTCATTACCAGACGCAATAGTCAACATCACAGAACCACAACAATTTAAGCAAGCTCTCACACACTTAGTCCCAAACAAACATGACTAAATAGCATGCGCACCCAACCCTGACCGTTTGACTCCATAGGAGTGTTGGCCAGTATTACTACAAGACAAGACAAGATGTATGTCAGCTGTTCTCAAACTGGGGGTCGTGAATCACTGGGGGTCGTAACCCACTGGGGGTCGTGACCCACTGGGGGTCGTTTGGTCATCTCGCGTTGGTCGTTTTACGACCATTTGTAAATATAATTTGCGTAAAATTAAAATATACGATTAATCGTTGGCGCAAACCAAGTCCGCCACGCGGCGTGGACAATTAAAAATGCGCACCAGAAATCATATGCAGATCATCATGATTTATGTTCGACCAATAATTAAAAAAAGATGAATTTAATCTTTCAATGTTCAGTCCTAATGTCAGCTGATGGTGTACACCAGATACGTCCTCCGTGGCGCTCTGGATGAAGAATTCATAGTCTGTGATCAAGATTCACGACCCTCATCAAATGAAAAGCACCACGTGCGTGCTTTCTGGGCTTCATTGCATGATAACTAGGCAGGCCCTTGGGTCCAACTGCGTTGCACTCCTGGAAACTCTCGACTTATAAGAACTGTGAACTTTGTTCAAGCAAGTGCCATGAATTTGCGCCTTTTTAAGAAACTCTGCCAGGAGTTCTACACGCATGTCCGCTGGCAATATTGCAATATTGGCCGACGTGTGTCTGCACTCAAAAAGGAAATCAAGCTCTTTCTCCTTATCCAAAACAAAGTGGATCT
Organism: Lamellibrachia satsuma; assembly: GCA_033239005.1. Lineage (NCBI taxonomy): Eukaryota > Metazoa > Annelida > Polychaeta > Sabellida > Siboglinidae > Lamellibrachia > Lamellibrachia satsuma. The sequence goes on from BSQZ01000008.1 coordinate 8,027,789, forward strand.
ACTGTCAACGTAGACAGAATATGGCTGGGAACTCTTCGAAGAAAGCTTCTTTATCGATTTTGTTGACAAAGTCAAAGCTTTAGTGCTGTAAAACTGGAGGCGTAAAATTGGCTTAGACAACTTCACAATGTTGGAAACATTATTAGAAGTTGTAGAAGTATGTGATGACACAACACATAGTTTGATCTTTGTGTACCTGGAAGCTATGGGGGTGGAATTCACAAGACACTTCCTGGAGATATCAAGTCAAACATTTCGGTTTCTAAGGAACCTATTTACTGCCCAGTGACACCTATATACCTGATGACAATGGTGTTGCTCATACAGAGCTTCTAGAACTCCAAGAAGAATCAGGTGCAAATATGCAGTTTGACACATGAAACTCTCATAGTGTTCTGGTCTTCGATGGAAGTGGGGGTGGGGTGGTGATGGTGGTAGTGGTGGTAATGGTGGTGATGGAGATGGTGATGACGACGAAGATGGAACTGGTGGTGGGGGGCACTAAAATGCATTTGACGCAATTGGGGTATCAAATCACACTGATTTGGTAATTAAAGGTATGTGTTTTGACCAGGAAATCAAGCATGCGAAGCGTCATGCTGACAATAATGGACATGATGATGAAGCAGACAGAAGCTGGTCTAATCTCTCACTTCAGAGGAACTTTACATAACTTTAGTTAATATTAATATATGATTAATATAAATGAATCATACTATATCACATATATAATTTTTTATGTCACATATCATGAAACAATTTCACTGTCTTTCAGTTTTAAGATAGTCTTCAGGCAATCTCAATGTGCCTTTTGGTCTTTCAGTGCCACTTGTGTGGCCAATCTCGTCTCATATCCAACTCCCTTTCCTCCTCTTCGCCGCAGACCGCAACGGTGTACGTAAAACTCGCCTGTCACTGTCAGCCATGTTTCCCGAGTATCAACAAACTTCGAGCAAGTCGCGGGTGTGCGCGTGTCGATCCCACGATCACGTAATACGCATGTTATTAACGTTCGGAAAAGCAAACTTCGTCTAGCTCCACTCCTGTGGTTTCGTGCCATAAACACAAATTGGGTCGATACAGTAAAAATGCAAACATATGTATTTGGTTTATTAAGCGTATTTTGGCGGGCAGCACAATTGAAATTTTTTTATTCTAGTACCAAGAACAATATATTATTACATGAGCAACATATGCATTACCTTTAAATTGTGTATATTTGGTTTTAATCTATCAAAAGGGTCTAATTTTGTCTAACTTGTCGAATATGACCTATCATCTTAAAATGGTGTATCTTTTAATCCACTCAACTTGAAGGGGATATATTTTGACAACTGCCTAAAATGCATTTGGGAGTCAGTTAGCTAAGAGGTCAGACCACAGTACAAAATTGCATTGGTGGCCATGTTGACGTTTCGCATGATTATAAGAAAACTTGACCATCAATAATTATGAATTTGTTTCACAGCAACTGCCATGATTTATATACTGACCAAGTTTTGTCAAAATCACATACCTCCAGCTCTTTTAAAAAGCCCCCACTTGCGATGTTTACAAAAATATTCATGTAGTCATGCGCCGACGTGGCCCTTAGCAGAACAATTCCAATAAATCCCCCCGCCTGTTAAACTCTAAAAAAATGCACTATTCCACACCCATTAGTTTCTGCAAACAAACCTGTGGATATGCCTGTTTAAATGCACTTATGTCACATCATGTCAATGTATTGAGTACCCAGGCACGGACCACAGTCAGAATCCATTTTTCAGTTTAAGTTTTTTACTCCAAACAGCCCCTTCTGTGGCTAACATAGGAGTGTGGTGCTTGGTGCGCATTAAAAAGGTGCATATAAATGTGGGAAATAATAAATTTGGAACAAAAATAGTGCAATTAAAAAGTTAATTAAAATCAGATATCCTCCTTATAGACGAATGAGGTGAGCTGGAGGGGCAAGATAGACAGTGCTCACAGCTAGTTGGAAGGGGTGAATGGAGGGAAGTCTTGCTATTTCAATGGGGAGTAGATTCCAGGCTCTTATGACTCTAGGATAGAAAGAGTATGCATATGTGTTAGAGTATGCATATATGTTGATGCGTGCTTGTATTTGTATATATTTATTAGGATCGCTGTTTCGTGTATGGGTGCATAGGACTATAAAATGTTCCATCCGCCATTACATAGATAGAGTCCCAATGAAAAAATTAATTGTGCAGTTCGGGTGTATTTGTAAGAACAGAAATTGCATGGATGAGTGAGTGGAAGTGATGTTTTTTGTGCACAGTAGCATCTTCGCTTTGAAATGATGTCATTTGTCAGCTGGTATACCTTTAAAAAGTGTAGGATAAATTTTCAATGTAGGCATAAGAACGTTATAATGGTCGCCTATTAGTGCCCTGCACGGGCCTATAATTTCAGCCCAAGCCCGGCCCACAATTAGCAGTCAGAATCCAGGCCTGCAAACATTTTTCAAACCCGGCCCAGGCCCACAAACTAGAAATTAGGCCCAGGCCCAGTCCAGACCATTAATGTTTGTCCCCGGACCGGCATGTCCCGCACGTTTGAGGCCCAGACCCGGCCCATACCAGCGGGCCAAAAACGGGTAAGCCTGCTGCCCGCGGCTCGCTAAATTTAGGAAAGATAAACCTATTATCTTATAATAAAAACAAAACACAAATAAACTGTAATACATACGTATTGTGTTATTAAATAACATAAGAAAAATAATATATGAACATTGTGTAATGTCTACTAGTCTGCTGTTTATTGTCCATAGTGTGCTGGACGAGTTCTAGAAATCCAGCAACTGCTTCAAACAGACGACTACCCTGAAGAAAACTAATCAGCTTTTTATTGTCATTACTAAGTATTAAATGTCACCCACTGGCACTGACACCCAGTGGCATTTCCAGCGGGCCTGCGCAATTTAAGTTGTTAATTGAATTAGCTCAACTAAGTTAACTTAATTTAATTAATTAATGTTACCAGTAGGGGCAGTTAATTTGGTATTAATTGATATTTCAATTAAATGTCAAGTACTGGCACTGACAATCAGTGGCATTTCCACCAGACCTGCAGTCATACATGCACTAGCCTGAGACGGATCAGGTTCAGACATGTATGAATTAGTACAAGTGTGAATGAATCAGTACTGGGGAAACTGTAGATACTAAACAGTGGACACTAGTTAACACAATTGAAAGATATCAACTACCAATTAGGGTGGGCACTCGGCAGTGGGCAGTGGGCAGGTCATTCAGGCAGGCAACATTTGGAGGGAAGATGGAGGGTGATGAGTTGATGGTTAATAATGGCTTGATTGCCTCTGCAAATATGTCTAAACTAAACATAAATAATATGGCTTTTGTATTAATACTTTTATTAGGTCCAGGTCCAGCCCAGGCGCGGCCCGCTCACACTAGGCCCAGGCCCGGCCCAAGCCCGATTTATTTAATATTTGTTCAGCCCAGGCCCGGGCAGGGCCCGCAAAATATAGGCCCCAGGCCCGATCCGGTCCGCAAAATTTAGTACAGGCCCGGCCCGGCCCGTGCAGGGCACTATCGCCTATGGGAAAACTGCCTGTGGTCCGTGCCCACACCGCCCGGCCCCTCCGGTGATGCTAAATCCAAATGGCGCCACGTACACGCTTTACTCAATGCTGCCATCTAGCGAATATATCGGTCATAACTTTGATATCGGATAGGGACATTTTACAGAATAGGATGTACTAGGAGATTTCATGTAGCGCACAAGTGTTCTTTCCCGATAATGGCTTAGTATATTAACGAAATACCTTAAAATACACATGGAAATAAATAGATGCGTTCAAGCGAGAACCACGCGAGAAAATGATAATCATTAGATCATCAACAGCCAATCAGAAAGAAGCTATTTTTGACGCTATTTTAGTGTAGGTCACGAACTCTGACCTTTTCTTCGGGTGTCTGCAGTTTTATTGCTAGAATTTCGCTATTTATCGGTAAGTTTTAAATTTTCTCTCTGATGTAATCTAAGTATGAGATGCACTAAACTTTCATGCATGCACTTTGCTTAATATACCGTTCTAGAGCTTATACAATTTGCACAGTCTGCTTTCATGTCCCACGACTCGATGATGGCTAGTTCGAAAGTTGTCATTCCGCCCGGCATTATCGAAGAAAATATCAGATTTTTCAGCTAAAAAACCATGATGACCTTCTTTCGCTATGCAGTATAATCCGTTGTCGTTGGTGTTGTGAGCAGGTGTAGACTAACAGTAATATATCGTGTTATTAATAATGTTATTAATCAAAAAGATGCAGCCGTCACATGGCATGTTGTTTGGGAATTATTTCATTCACATGGCTGCGCGTTCATGACCTCTCCGTAACCCCAGATTGACTTCACCTCTTTTCGTTGTTGTTCTTCTGACCCCTGACGAATGTCTCGCTTAAACTAATGCGTTTGTTTAGAAAATACATGGATAAGACGGCATTAATCAGTTAATTGGGTTGTCCTAGTTTGCTGGGGCAGGATTACATAAATTGTAAAAAGGCAAACGTGACCTCTATCCTGGCCCTGGGCTCGTTTTGGAAAGCGCCGTCACTGTTCCTGTTGGGTTAAATGAATAAATTATGTTAATGAATTATGTTAATCATTAGTTGCTTAGCAAGTCAGACATTGTTTTTAGTGTGAACAAGTGCTTGCACTCCTGGCATTTGAGGAAACAGTCAGTTTGCTGTGGCCTATATTGGCTATATATGCATGTTTGCCCATCAATATAAATTGTATAATAAATAGTGGAGCAGTATCATTTTTGAAATGCAATTACTTACTAATACCATTGTTTTAGTTAATAGCTAACTTAGTGCATTGAAAATAAAATGTTAATTAATGTAACACAATAATAACTATATACTTAACAAATTTAATAGCCTTTGACCATGGTCCAAATCAAATGCAACCAAAGGCAAAGTGGTTTATTTAGTAATAGTAATGTAAGCATACTATTGACTTAATGCAACATTTTGTATCCAATCGATTAAATATCTGGTATGTGTTTTTTGACCAAATGCCAAAAAAGTGGTTGGGAAAGTTGTTGTAAAAAAATTTAAAATGTGCAAACAATATTCATGATATGTCAAGGAGACCTTTTTTAATTAACCTAATTAAAGATTTATTATACTTTTTTCAGGTGTTTATTATGTTGGAAAATGGATACCATAATACAGTTTGACAAAATTAGAGTGCATCTGAAGAAAAAAAATAATATGGGCTATCACTAGCCATTGATTGATGTAACTTACTGTGCTTTTAAACAAGTCTGTGCAATCACTTGTTTTTTATTTCACCTAAACATCAATAAGATGTCCCGGTACAACCATATGCTTTTTTGTTTAAAATCAAAACCAAACAGGACATAAAAATTTATTCTTTTTCAGCAGATGGTTAAAAATCTAAGGCAGTTCTAGTGGCTAATATTAACAATGCCCGAGGCCACCCGTGACCATTCCTTGGTAAACTACACCAGTCAACATCTTGTAGATGTGGGATTATTGTTCCTCTTTCTGACCATTTTTTGTAAACCATCTTCACTGTTTTATATCTGCACTATTACTATATCTCCAACAGGGCTCGGTGAAGTAGGGCTTCTACTGGGCTCGGTGTATGTACCATTAGTGCAGAACAAGGACTTAATGCAATGAAGTAGGGCTTCTACTGGGCTCGGTGTATGTACCATTAGTGCAGATCAAGGACTTAATGCATGAAGTAGGGCTTCTACTGGGCTCGGTGTATGTACCATTAGTGCAGAACAAGGACTTAATGCAATGAAGTAGGGCTTCTACTGGGCTCGGTGTATGTACCATTAGTGCAGATCAAGGACTTAATGCAATGAAGTAGGGCTTCTACTGGGCTCGGTGTATGCACCATTAGTGCAGATCAAGGACTTAATGCAATGAAGTCGGGCTTCTACTGGGCTCGGTGTATGTACCATTAGTGCAGAACAAGGACTTAATGCAATGAAGTAGGGCTTCTACTGGGCTCGGTGTATGTACCATTAGTGCAGATCAAGGACTTAATGCAATGAAGTAGGGCTTCTACTGGGCTCGGTGTATGCACCATTAGTGCAGATCAAGGACTTAATGCAATGAAGTAGGGCTTCTACTGGGCTCGGTGTATGTACCATTAGTGCAGATCAAGGACTTAATGCAATGAAGTAGGGCTTCTATTGGGCTCGGTGTATGTACCATTAGTGCAGATCAAGGACTAATGCAATGAAGTAGGGCTTCTACTGGGCTCGGTGTATGTACCATTAGTGCAGATCAAGGACTTAATGCAATGAAGTAGGGCTTCTACTGGGCTCGGTGTATGCACCATTAGTGCAGATCAAGGACTTAATGCAATGAAGTAGGGCTTCTACTGGGCTCGGTGTATGTACCATTAGTGCAGATCAAGGACTTAATGCAATGAAGTAGGGCTTCTATTGGGCTCGGTGTATGTACCATTAGTGCAGATCAAGGACTTAATGCAATGAAGTAGGGCTTCTATTGGGCTCGGTGTATGTACCATTAGTGCAGAACAAGGACTTAATGCAATGAAGTAGGGCTTCTACTGGGCTCGGTGTATGTACCATTAGTGCAGATCAAGGACTTAATGCAACGAAGTAAGGCTTCTACTGGATCTGTCAGGTGTTTATTATAATCAAGTTGGTTACTTATTAGACAACTACTCATACATCTCAAAACTGCTGCGGGTATATTTCATAAGCTTTGTTTCAACACTTTATAACAGTTTGATGATTAACTGTGCTACAATAATGAATAATGTGCTTTGTAATTTGTTGTATTAAACTGATTTTGAAGAGGTTGAGGTTACAAATGGGCACGAGGCACACACCGATTAAAATATACATCATCTTAGTGGAGGGAGTATCATTTATATATTCACATATAGAGGAAGACTTGTGATAACTCCAGAAATTGAAGTGGGTAAACAAACACATTAATAAACACAGATATTTGTCTGTTGGGATGGAGAGATTATTTTTTTTCTTTCCTGAGATGTGAAAACTGACAGAATAGTCTGTAACTTTAGTGCAAGTATTTAGCTGCCTTGAGCAGATAATGGTATGAAGTTTGTGCTTATGATACTAAATACACTCATACTCTGCTGTTCCTGGTTAGAATTCCATTACTAGTTAAACCATGTCTGGAACTTGACCTCAGTAATCTAGGCATATTGATCGTAGCATATTTATAGGGCAACCTGGTGCAGCAGCGAAACATTTCTGCACCTGAAAAAATATCACCAATTGGCCTGTACATTAACGGTAGATAGTCTGGTCCTTTTTTATCATAAATACGCGTTACAGTAGTTACACGGTATAAACTACACCTATTCTAAAATTTTGACTACCCAGATGCATTTTAACAAATCCAGTTCTTTGTATATAATTGTGAATATAAATTTTGCCGTTTTGTACATTTGTGAGTAACTGTCAACAATTTCAAATACCTACATATGTATGACTTTATAGGGGTCAGACTTTCACATATTTTTGGGCAGTCAGTATGTTAGAATAGATATGATTGCAGTTTACACTATATAACATGATTTATGATTAAAGGTTCAGACTTTGGTCCGTACTGTTTTTTTAAAGAAGTAAGTATGGATATGCCCGTATATACAGTCATGATCTGTACACATGATATTGTATGAAGTACCTGCCCATAGTCTGTGCTAAGCAGAAGTTACTGTCAAGAATACACCGTATAATTAAAGTATTGTAGGCAGATAACCTGCTTGTAATTTATGATAAAATTATATATACAGTGTGTATGCATCTTCTAACATTTTTTTATGAATTTTACAACTTTTGTCACCTGCATTGGCAAACAAACACTGCGAAATGCTACATCTCATACATATGGGCCGTCTATGCAGAAAATTAAATGTACTGATGTGTGATAGTATGACGTGCTGCATCAATTATTTCCTAAATTTAACCTGTAAAAACAAAAAAATTAACATCTCCAACCCTTTGCTTTTATTGTCTGCATGTGCAGTGCTCAGTTATACATAACTAACTATATATGGTTGTTACATGTTTGGCAAAATGTTATCCAGAGATAAGCTCACCTGGCTTGACCTGAATAACTGTACCTAGTGTTCATTTTTCATCAACATTGATCATTAGTATCTTGCTCTAGCCTAGGTGTTTGACCATTTTCCTATTAAGTGGTCCTACTGTCATCTAGGTTTGATGCATGCACATTTCACACATTTGGTTTCATGGCTAAGTCCTACCCCCACTTCGTCTACTCATAGATCTCTTGGTCTACCCAAACTGCTTCCTCAGCTGTTTTAGCCTATCGTGACTCTGGTTCGTTGAAGTCCTAATATGCGGTGTGTGAATAGTTTAAGTAATATCCTCAGTAGGTCTAATAAAAGTGTGTATTTTTGTTCAAATCATCGAAAGAATTTACTTTAGTCATTAGATTGGTGAGGATCAAAATAGTGGATATCCAAATCGGTAAGCACTTCATGAGGTCAAGGCTGATCATGGATATAACTTTCATCGTCTTGCCGATCACAAGATAAAGTTATCAAATTTCACCAAGGGCAAAATATGTGAGTTTTTAGCATTTCCATTTTCACTTCAATAAATGCTAGATGAAGCATTTAATAGTTTGTCTGATGATTGAACAAAACTACATACAAAAGTAGCACAAAAGAGCTAGCATGTCGTAGTGGATGCTAGGTAGGTTTGAATTTTTTTTAATGAATTTGAAATTAGACAAACAAAAGAATTGAATTGAGGGGGAACCCTTAAACAGGATCAAATGTTAAGTGGATGTGACTTCTTTTAGCAATTCAGTAAAAAACACTACAAACAGCTTTTGCAAAAATCAGTGTTTTTGTTGAGTTAAATCTAAGATGATTTCTGCAACACATATTTTATAAACATATGACATATGTGTTTATCAATTTACATTTAAATGGTGATTTTGATACTGAGTTAAATCTAAGGTCTTTTTGGATTTATTAAAATAAATATTGTCTATAAAATAATTAAGGGGACTGACTTTTATATGTGCCAATTTTTTTACATTTTAATTGTTTTTATTTGGTTGTTTCACCAATATGCATGAAAATAACTTATTTCAATCCTAATGACAAAGTGGGAGAGTGTAAATGTTGGTTGTCAGGATATGTTTAATTAATTAATTTGATAATTTATTTTAGATGTTTGACATTTGTGCTACAAAGGTCAACATAACCAGTCTATGTTTTGTGTGTAGATGTTCACTCTCAACAACATGTTTTTAATGATCTATAATAGTTAATTTATTTGTATTTAATATATTTATTACAAACAAGATTTTGCCAGCCAGAATAGCAAAAGCTGTCAAAACACATTTGTACTAGTTTTTATTGAACATTCCGACAAAAACAGGTTTTTCTTAGAAAACAACAACTGTGCTTAACTTAACCTGACTGGTATATTTGCACAATAAACCACTGAAACATGTTAATTGTTTTGGGTTTAGTGAGTACATTTACAATATATTGTCATGATGGAATTGTATCTGTTTTTCCAACATATTATCCATATTTGTTGAGTTTCTACCAATTTTTACCAGGGTTGTTTGATTTAAATCACTTATTTCAATCATGATTTAAATCACTCCAAAAAAATCATTGATTTATGATTTTTTTTATTTTTTGACTTCCGATTTTTTTAATCGCTGATTTATATGAATCTAGCACAAATAATTGTTTACAAGCATTGATATCAACACAGTTTTGTTTGTTTTTTAATACAAAAGCACAAAGTGAGCACATTTGTGTAGCTGTATTGACACCAGATAGCCTGGCAGTCAAATATTTTATGACATTGTGTATGTTTGAGCTATTCCCTTTTTGACTGCAGTGAAGCCACACAAAGTTGCCTTCCAGAGGAAGTATCTTTTCAAATCAGAAGCCCTGAGTGAGACAGTCTAAGCTACAATTGTTTAATACTGTACCAGTTTACAGTGTGGTTAGAGACCCTTAGAGTACACAGAGCCCTTGACATGTGCTAATCCACCCTCTCAGCAAACAATAATTAGCACTGCTACAGCCACAGACACGCAGCATGCTTTCCTTTCCAAGACAGATTATACAACTACAGGGGTGAGGCCTTCCATTTGTGGACATTGTCTAATGTCTTTATATAAGCAAATATCATATACTCTCTGTTAAGACAAGTACCTAAGTAAATTTGAATAGAACACATTTGAAAGAGTTTATAAATATAAACATCTATATAAATGTCTATATACCAGATTTTAAAAAAAATCAAATAAATAAAAAAATATATAAAAAAAATTTCAACCCTGTTTTTTACTGACCCTCCCAGCAAAAAACAGATTTTCGCCACTTAAAAACCCCAACCCGGCATGCAAGGGTGCATGTCCAAAGCAGGGGGATCTCTGGCGTAGGATCTTCCAATTCTTCTGATGTAGGCATCCGTCCCAGAAAAAATTGCACTGATATTTGCGAGTTTAATTAGCATTACTCATTTAGATAGTAATTCTGTAAGCTGTAGCAAAATATAACCAAAAATGTTCCACATTCTGCTGACAGGAGGTCAATACTGATTTGAATGGCGATTTGTACTATGGAAAAACCCTGCCAGTGTTTCCAAGATTCAAACAAGGATTTCCACTTAATCAAGTAAATTTTTTTTTTGAAGGGTGGATTGGCAAAATACTATACATTTTATTTGTGTCTCATGATTAATGTTTGTTGACATATTATGAGGGGGAATTAAAAAATTAACTGACAGGTAAGCCGCCCCAGCCACCTTATATATGGCGCTCACCCCTGTAGGTTTATTTATATACAACAATGAATGACCTTTGGCCTCAATGTATCCTAGATTTTGAATTTGTTTCTATAAAATAAGGATTACGCAGCAGCGTTGAAGTTTTATGTTGAGCTCTGTGTTTCTGTTATGTAGTAGCGGATACTGTGTCCTGGTTGTAAGTACTTCTAGGGTATGAAGTTAGGAGTCATCAAGTGCATGCAGTTAGACCTATGCCTCCATTTGTCACAAGCCTAGGTCTTACAACTGAAGTTAGTGTCAGTTGCACTGTGGCATGTATACTGGGCCCTGGGTATAGTGACTTCAAGACATCGTGTTGTTAAGAGCTGCATTGTTTAGAAGACAAGTTCACCACAGACATTATGATGCCATGTCCTATGACCGTGTCATCATTTGAAATGGTTTATTGCTGCGTGTTGCCCAACTGTATTAATTATTTGACCTCTTAGTTGGCTGACCCAGATATGCTGTTGACACAGGCTGGCGTTGTAAGTGTGTTGATAAAAACATACCATGTTTGTGGGGCCTAACACTGAGGGAGAATAATGTCTAGGGTGTTGTGGGTGTCTACTTTCTAGCACTTTACGCAAACTGGCTTGTGTATATGATGTAGTCACAGCCTTTAGTGACAATCTTTAGCAAGTGGAGTCGATCTTTGCTGGTAATGGGGAGGTCAACACATGTCATAGTTGGTGGTTCTTTTAGTCGCACACTCCTATTTAATGTGGCTGCACTACAGTTTTATGCGTTGGCAGCCCTGTGTCAAATGGTATTGTGACCAGGTAGTGAAACGACCCGTGGGTCAATATACCATATTAGTAAAATTACCCACCCCTATGATAAAGTAATATTAAACATTTTCCAGCCACCTTATTTTACATGCCTAAACAAACACTTGTTATCATGATTTTTTTATTTCTTTCAGTAGTATTCTAATAATTCAAGCACATGTGCTTTGCAGTAAAGGTTAGCATGGGGGGTCATATCACCATGGCACAGCATAGTGACCCTGGTCAGTTTACTATGGCATGGGGGATATGACCCATATATATACAGATTATACATTTAAAAAAAAATTATTTTATTTTATAACCCTTTAATTACTAATTCATACATATACATGGAACTGCACTTTGAAATAAATGCACAAACATACATCGTTGTTATAACAAAGATATATTAAAATAGACACTTGTACTCCTAAATTTTTTTAAGAAATAATCTTCTGTGTTCTTATTATGTATACTCTACTCTGAAAGATTAATTTTTAATTAAAAAATGTTAATTAAAACGTTGTGTGAACACATTGTTAATGATGTTTGTTTGAAAAATGCACAAATATTTGTCATTGTCGTAACAAAGATATACTACTACGGACACTTGATTGTGTTAATGAACTGCTATGTGTACAGGTTTAACTCCTAAAACTGGTTCAAAATTATCTTCTGTGTTCTTGATGTATAAACCCTTCTCTGAAATATTAATTGTTCATTTTAAATGTTAATGTAAAAGTGATGTGAACACATTGTTTGGAAAATGCTTATAAATTAACAGGGAGAGATCCATCTAAGCACAAATCATCAAAACAAATCAAATAAGTGGATGTATTACTTTTTCAACTGCAGTTGTTAGAGGTGACCTGCTACACCATACTGCAGTAGGAATAGAAAAATATTCTATTAAATTAACTAAATTTGGGGGTGTCATTTTCCCATATGGTGGGTCACTTTCTCATAGGGGAAAGTCTGGTAAAGTGACCCACGGGTCGATATCCTATAGGATATTTTGACCTGCAGGTTGCTTTACCCATCACAATGCCATATGACACAGTGTTGACAGTCCGGTTCAGTGGATTCCTTGTTTTTTGTGTACAACTTCATGGGTGGGTCCACATTTTTATGGGGGTTGACTGCTGGTGTTTATTGATTCACCAATAATAACCTAATGCAGCTACATAACAATTATAATCTTTATTTTATGTTTTTAATAAATCAATTTGCCAAAATAAAATTCCTTATTCTATTTAATAGAAAAATTTAAAACTTGTATACCACTTAAATATAATATATAATAGCAATAATTTAAGTTATTAAAACAATAAGAAATGCAGATAAGTGATACCTAAATATAATTGTAATATTGCTGTCTCATGTGTGTGTGTTGTTTAATTGAACACTGTTGTTCAGTATTTAGTACAGACTTCTAACAAGTATTGTTGTTCAGTATTTAGTACAGACTTCTAACAAGTATATTTGAGATTTAGGATGAAGTAATTATAAAATTGTCTACAAATGAAATGTAACACTATTGATATGACCAAAGCTGATCAATGTGGCTAATCATTTTAACATTTAACTTGCCCAAAGAACTGACTGCTGAGATATTTACTTAACCCAGCCAGCCCTAGTAGGTCACAGAAAGCATTAGCATGTTAATGATGGCTGTTGGTGCCTGGAAGCATTCCTGGAACTAGGATGAAAGGTATTCCAGGCCAGGCATTAACTATGTACACTAATCCCATCGGAGAGATATCTTGAACCATCCACAGCAGTAACTGTTTCCTCTCCCCGGTAACATTTCTCTTAAGATCAAATAGATTCTTGCTGCTCATACAGGTGCAGACAGTCACAGTATTCATTCGGTTCAGTATGGCTAACAAAAACAGTATGTATTCAGTAAACCTGAAATGGTTCTGCAGTGACATATGAAAAGTAATTATGGTGATGAGTTTTGGTAGCAAGGAAGGTCTGTTTGGTCCAGAGTCCAGAGAGATGGACAGTGCCTGTGGATGCTGTGGATATGGCAAGTGTAGGTTGGAATCACAAATAGAGCCAATAGGCAAACAGAAAGCCCTAGTCCACTAGTACACAGTACGGTGGTATTGATGTGAAGTATAAAAACAGCAGCACTGTTTGCGCCTTCCGTTGTAGCAGTAGTAATTTCTTGATCGTGCAAACAATTTACAAATGTGCGTGGAGGTGTGTGTAGAAAATGGTGCGCGAATAAAAGCCTCTCGGACATAAGCCGTATGGACAAAAAGCCCCTCAATCTAGATATGTTTTACTGCTATTTTGTATATATATAAATATATTTTTTTCACAGTAACAGACATAAAGCAAGTTACCCTGAACAGGGCTTCAGTCTATCAACTTAAAATTGTTTATTCAGCTTACAAGTAATACATTGTTGCATAGACAGAGCTTACGAGTGACAAGCTTGAAGGGTGTAGATTAGTAGTTATTATTTTGCATCAGTTACTATTATTAGTTATAAATAATAAAAGACTGAAATGAAATGTCATTCCATTTATCATTCTTTGATTTTAATCAATAAAAAGTAGTGTATTTGTTTTCCTACAATAAATGTAAACATAGAATTAGTCAAGTAGCAATCTAAGTTTCTAATACACTGATATAATAATAATTTGTGTATAAAATTCGCTCAGTTCTATTTTGTATTTTATATGCTTTAGTACTAGTGAGATACCAGTCTAGTGTGTGGACCACTGGACCTATTTAGTACTAGTGAGATACTAGTCTTAGTGTGTGGACCAATGGACCTATTTAGTACTAGTGAGATACCAGTCTAGTGTGTGGACCAATGGACCTATTTAGTACTAGTGAGATACTAGTCTTAGTGTGTGGACCACTGGACCTATTTAGTACTAGTGAGATACTAGTTTAGTGTGTGGACCACTGGACCTATTTAGTACTAGTGAGATACTAGTCTAGTGTGTGGACCACTGGACCTATTTAGTACTAGTGAGATACTAGTCTAGTGTGTGGACCACTGGACCTATTTAGTACTAGTGAGATACTAGTCTAGTGTGTGGACCACTGGACCTATTTAGTACTAGTGAGATACTAGTCTTAGTGTGTGGACCAATGGACCTATTTAGTACTAGTGAGATACCAGTCTAGTGTGTGGACCAATGGACCTATTTAGTACTAGTGAGATACTAGTCTTAGTGTGTGGACCACTGGACCTATTTAGTACTAGTGAGATACTAGTCTAGTGTGTGGACCACTGGACCTATTTAGGGGTCGTTCACAATTGTTGACATTTACCTGTTCGTACAAAGTGTACTAATTCTCAGACCCCGTCCCTGAATTAGTAAAAAAAGGTTGATGAAGCAACAGTGGTTATATTTCGCATGCGATCAACGTTAATTTTAATTAGTACACAGGCCTTGTACCCCAGGTGTTGTGTGACTAGGGGAATGTCGACAGTTGTAAACAGCCCCTTATTTGGAAGGTTCCTAAAATAGTTTGCTGTCATAATTCTGTCTGATATTGACCCATGACCTCCACTGTGTGTCAACACCAACAACACAGGAATTGCCTGTTTAAGTCCTGCATTAAATTTGGATTTTTTTATTCTGCCAATGAGTTTGAAGTCATTCATTCCATTTCATGTTTTGTTACAAAAATTACTGTCATTATTTGAAGTCATTAAATTTCTTGATTTTTTTTTGGCAGAAGTCTCTAAAATGCAAAATGAGTCAACTTACAGTAGAATCAAAGAGAGACAGCTTTTTATTAAATCAGATCCCGCTACTTTTCCACGATCAATGTTGCATCGTCACTTGATGCCTCGCAACCCTGGTGATATGTTAAAGGTCAACTTCTCGAGTCCTAGCAAGCAAAGGTTATTTTGTGGCAGATTACATCCAACTACATCCGTTGCCATGGAAACTGGTATCCATTTGTAAAGCAAATCACACGTCTATGTCAAGGGCACGGAAACAGGAAATGATAATGCGACTGGGATGTAGTACGATCGACGGCATGCAGGCTTGATCTGTCGTCTCAGATGTGCATACAAAAGATGAAATGGCTTATTTCAGATATATCTGTGAATGTTGTTTTTGATTTTGACCATGGGGAATAATCTGTATTGAAAATGTGTCAGAAAAAAAGGAGATGTTGCTTGGAAAGTGGCAGATAAGAAAAGATAATTTTGCAAATGACTGAAACGCCTCGGAGAAGTGGGTCACTTACTAAGGAATGTAGCGATGTGAAGATCAAGAACTTGTCGGAAAGCAGAGATGGGATCAGGGGGAGGCAGTGTTTGGAGAGGGAGGCTGGGATTGGAGGGAAGGCAGGGATTGGAGGGGGGGAAATTGGAGGGTAGGAAGGGATTGGTGGAGAGGAAGGGATTGGAGAAGGAGGCAGGGATTGGAATGGAGGCAAGGACAGGAGAGGGAGGCAGGGATCGGAGGGGAGGAAGGGATTGAAAAGGGAGGCAGTGTTTGGAGAGGGAGGCAGTGTTTGGAGAGGGAGGCAGGGATTGGAAGGGAGGCAAGGATAGGAGAGGGAGGCAGGAGTCGGAGGGATGCAGGGATTGGAGGGGGAGGCAGGGATTAGATAGGAATAACCGACATAAGTCCCTGATTAAACTGGCAATGTGTAGATTCAGGTTTGTTGTACTGTTTCCTAATATAGATTTCGTGAGGATTTAGGCTCTACAGAAGTTTATTATTAATGTCGTATATGAATGTTTTGAGATTATACCTAAGGCTGCACCAAAATTTGTTCAACAGCAGAACGATTTCTAAAACAAACTCTGCTTTAGCTGGCAAATATCAATGTCTAGACTGAGCCCATATTTAATTTTTCATATATGGCTGGTTGCATTTGAATGCGCAGCACTGGAGCAGCTATGGAGATACATCAATCAGTAACGTTTATTTAAAACGTAAGCGAGCACTAAACGCAGTCATTAGTTTTTGACTAGCTCTTCTTATATATATATATTATGGGATGCGTGTGTGAGGGAGCAACAATTTGTAATGTGGTCGCCGTGATTATTACATTCAGATTTAAAACGTGATTAATCAACAGTGGCAGTGGGAAGGAGGACAAATAAATCGATCCCTTGATACTGTGGGCTGTCTGTTTAGTATTCATATATTGATCGTTGCTTTTGTTGTTTAGTTAATGGAACATTTGTGAAGTGTAGATGATAGATTAAATTAGATTGATATGATAGATTAACTACAGTAGCATAAACTAGCATCATCCTTGTAGTCCACTGTCCCAGTAGCCCCGTCCCAATTGCCCCCTGGGGTTGTAAGAATTCAGAGCCAGTATACTTTGTATATTTTTGTGTTAAATTCTTAGGAAGATATTAAATGTGTCTCACTACTTTCATAAGGTTTTTGCGAGTAATTTTTTATATTATTATTTGAAATCCTGCACGTTGTTTTTATATGCACTTACAAAGTTGAAACGTCATAGAATTTAACCGTAGTTCAACATCAATTTAATTAAACAATTCCATGGGAAACATTAGTATTCAAAACTGAAGAAACTGGAACAAGGAAAGCTATCTCTAGTGGAAGCTAGACATTACATAACTTGTGGAAAATACTTTGTACCTGTTATTAGTGACATGCCAGGTTTTTAGGCTGTGTATTTATACCTAAGTACAGCTGCGAGACAGAGGCAGCAGCTTTGTTTGTCCGTGTCCAATCAACCTTTTTATCCGATGTCAAACTTAACAGTTTGTCAATGGTCAACATGGGCAAAATAAACATCTTGACAAGTATAACACAAGCATACTATTAATAAATAAAAAGTAGCATTAGCAAATAGTTAAGTTTATCATGATTTGGTGATTGACATATCTTTCACAAAATTAATAGATAAAAAGTAACATTTAATGATGCAACTGTGCAAATAGTTCAGTTTGCCATGATTTGGTGATTGACAGATCTTTCACAAAGTGAAAATTAAATCTCACCAGGTCACACGGAGGCGATCCTGTTCTCATGAATGAGTGATAGTATTTTTATAACAGCTGGTAGATCGAAACGTACAAACGTGCAATTGAACTTTGACCCAGTTGCTGTATCAACCAATTAGATGCATTGCTACAAATTCTTTCGGTTAAGCAAACGGAGCTCTCTTCAATGTTTTGAATCACAAGTGCATAATTGTGAATAATTAACATATTATTTCATATGGATCACAGTACTTTGCATGCACATACACGCATGTATGCACACATACAAAGCTTGAACAATATAATAATGATAATAAAATTAATAAAAAAAAATTTATATTGCCTAAATCCTAGTAAACCTGAGTTCAGAGGTGCATATAGTCACAACCAAGTTGGTAGGCACTATTTCAACTTGTGCTAATAAGTGAAATTTATTTGAAATATACGCTATAAAATTGTCATCATTTATATTTGATTAAAATGTAAATTTTGACCTGACCTACGTTGACCCCAGGTGTTCTATGTAAGGGTTCATCATGCGATGAGAAACCTAGTATTTTAACCTACACAAACCACACTCCCGACCCATGAATGTTAACTACTTGTCATTGCTGTAGTCTGTCATTATTGCCTGTAGGGATGTGTCTGCTGTGTGAATGCGTCGTGCAAGTGCAGCGCATATTTAACAAGTGGCATGACACAAAAACTGTTCACATGATAAAAAATGTTAGTGCTGGAAACATGTCACACTGAGGGATAGGCACTTTAAAAAGTGCAGCGAATACCAGACTGTAATGAAGATACATGAAGGCTCATGTTGGGCGGCACAAAGTTAGTACACATTTATTGTAATGTTATGTCAGAAACAGTGCTATGGCATCCACAATCAAGGTTCATTTCACTAGGGTTCTCAGGAACCCATAAAACTTTGTGCAACTGAGTCTAGGATTGTACACTACTCATTTGAGAACATTGATTTGACTATAGAGATAGTACTGGTGTGTAGAGGGTGCCAGCGCTACAGCGGTAATGCATTACTATAACAGTAGCACCATAGTACTAGGGCACCATTTATGCAGGGGTAGTATAGGTTACAAGAACTTCAGATGTAGTACAAAGCACCAGTTTTTAAATGACCATAGCAAAACTTGTGTAAGCCAGGGCTCGAATTTGGCGACGGCCATGCGGCAGTTTGCCGCAATGCCCTGGCAACTGGCCGTAGTGCTTGAACAATTAAACAATGGTTTACAGCCTAACAGGCCATGCTTTCTAATACACTCCATTTCAGTTGCAAAATCATCGGGTGAAGGCAACGTTGTCGGTTGAAGGCAATGTCGTCGGGTGAAGGCAACGTTGTCGGGTGATAGCAATGTCGTCGGGTGAAGGCAACGTTGTCGGTTGAAGGCAATGTCGTCGGGTGAAGGCAACGTCGTCGGGTGAAGGCAACGTCGTCGGGTGAAGACGACGTCGTCGGGTGAAGGCGACGTCGTCGGGTGAAGGCAACGTCGTCGGGTGAAGGCAACGTCGTCGGGTGAAGGCAACGTTGTCGGTTGAAGGCAATGTCGTCGGGTGAAGGCAACGTCGTCGGGTGAAGGCAACGTCGTCGGGTGAAGACGACGTCGTCGGGTGAAGGCAACGTCGTCGGGTGAAGGCAACGTCGTCGGGTGAAGGCAACGTCGTCGGGTGAAAGCAACGTTGTCGGCAGACAACGACTCACTCAGACACGGCTTCTTTTTCTACTACTGGCCATGGTGCCCTACCTACTGGCCTCGGTGCCCTGCCTACTGGCCTTGGTGCCCTACCTACTGGCCATGATGCCCCCTAAGATATATCAGAGCCAAGGCCAACTGGCCTTGCCCTCAGGTTTGCCAAATATGAGGCCTGGTAAGCAATAGATGCCCTTTAGATACCAAATTCAAATTAAGGTACATTGTATGAAGTAAAGATAAATGTATGGTTCTTACACGTTATCATATCCTTTTAGTCCATATTCCGGTACAATCTCAGTGCAGCAGGTTCTACTCTATGCCATCCTTGAAGTTGAAACAAAATCGATGTCTTCCTGTCATTAAATTAGAAACGTGAGCACATTGTAAAGTTGTTCTGTTTTTTAGGAGTAGAGAAAGGTGAAAGGTGGCGAGGGAATACATAGCTGCTCTCTAGACAGGATATTATTAATTTTTTTGCACCCAACACATTAACAGTCAACAGTCGAGCTGAAAATGAGAAATATCACAGCTGAAAATGAGAAATGTCACACAACGTCGCTGTCACTTCTTGACATATCCGACATACAGAATGTGGTTTGTAGCTTAGTATTTGTCGGGGTGGGTTCAGTAATGCTCCGTTATATAACACTGTAGTTGTATTCGTGGTATCAACTGTTGCAGTTGACCCTTTATGTAAAAATGTAATTGATTTTCAAAGCGCTGTAATTGTAATTTTATTTTATTAATTTTGCTTTCACAACACTGTAATTGTTATTTTTAATTGAGGTTTTAAGATGTGTAATTGACAGTTGAACCCGTCCCTGGTTTTTATGCATTTCTTTACAACATTTATCTGGTGTAAATAGGTCACATCTTTGGCACCAGTTTGTGTTTAGTGTGTTCTCCAGATAATAAATAATGATAGTAATTAACAGTTGGCCTAGACATCATTATCTGTATCAGATCAGGTCATTGACTCCAGCAGTGGCCATTTTTCTTGTTGACATTACTTAATGTAAACACTGGTTAAAAAGATATAAACAAGCTTTAAAACCAGAAATAGGCTGTGTAGGAGTTTGTAAACCAAAAACCAAACACATTTTGAAAGACATTTGTTTGTTAATGGCCCATAATTGTTTTAATCAATACATCTGGTGTAAATGTAGTTGTCATTAGTGTTAATTGTTGTTAGGTTGCAGAAAAAGAGGTTATATCAAAATAGTTTTGTTTTACACCAGTTTCCACTGAATTGTACTTTTTGCCATATTAATAAACAGGAAGTATTTTTGTCATCATATTAAAAATGTTGACAAAAATATCACGACTAAATAAAAGTCGTCTCCAGCACATGGCAGTGATAATGTCATGACGTGTGTACAGTTTGTGACTTTTGTATGCATTACATGTATACATGTATTGTATAAATATTGGTCAAAATTATCAATAAATGTGTAAGCAAAGTCGTGCGTACTATATAAAATGATTTTATGAAATGATGAAAACAATCATGCTGTACTTTTAAGTTGTTGGGTCAGTTTGCAGTGCCACGACACTGCAGGGAAACACCTGGATCATTAGTGCATAAGTCTAGAATATATGTGTTTAACTTGTTCTTTGAAACATACAGAATGTGGAAGCTGTCACAGCAGTAATATATGACACAGCTTTGCAATGTGTTGGTGTCACCGTATCAGTTTGACGTCCAAAGTAGATTTTCTTTAGACCTGATTAATACCATTTTAATGTGGCCAAAGCGGCTGTTCTATGCTTATTTTGAATTAATTATCTAGCTTCAGTAGACAATTTTAAGATAAACTAACCATTTGTTCCCAGACAGATTGTGGTTCAAATAATTAGTAATATTCCAGATAAATAACATTTACAGTTTCGTATTTTTGGTGGTGGTTCATATTTTTCAACAATCTGATGGGGATTTCCACTGAGACTTGTAAAACACAGTGGATGATAGTTTTGTCAGGATGGGTTGGCGAAATACAACATTAATGCTCCATGATTATTTGTGGCATATTATGATAGAAAATGAAGTAACTAACTGATACATAAGGCACTTCAGTTTTTTAATATTTAGTTAACATGAGCATCTGACTCTACTTTTTACTACGAACAAGAAATAAACGTTTTGCAAAGTTACAATAAAATGGCTGATCTTAATTTGGAGACTTTCTGTTGAATTAATTGTCTCCATATGACGTTAATACATTTTAACTGCATAATGTTTCATATAGATAATTAAGCAAAACTTGTGGTGCCACCTGTGATGCAACAATGGTGAAACAAGATGTTTGTTCAACTAACCAACCCATAAATAAAACCCTCGTGTGGGGTTAGCCATTTTTTTCTGATTATGTCTACCTTCATGGCCTGCTCAAGATTCATCCATCTGAAGTCAGCATCTCATTCGTGCCATTATATAAAGTGCTTTTTTTGTCCTCGCTTATTAGTTCCTGGTGGAGTAATGCATTATATGGTGGCAAAAATGCTTAGATGTGGCTTCATATGCAGATGCAGTATCATAGCTGCGTGATATCAGTTGATAGGGTTAATTAATATTCAGTGTTTTGCTACAAGATTTGTTTTGGACATTAGTAGAAAGGTGTGTCTTAGTATGTTAACCCTTTGTGACTATTCACTATTGTATATTAACCCTTTGCAGGCTTCGATTTTTACGGGAATCTATGATTCCAAGATTCCTTGTTTCACCTACGGACTCCTTACGTGTCCCTTGATAGGAATCGGCTTAAGTCTGTAACAAGCGGTCATACTCGCTTCTGTCAGTTCAAAAATGCTCATGAGCACAGCGCACTACGCTGCTTTTGGATCCGACGTGGGCACAGCCATCTTGTGTTACGGGCTACACGGAGGTGTTCGTTTGTGATTGGTCAAAATATCGAAATTAAATTACTGCACAGGAGGCATAAGCATGCATGAGATTGGAGTGCCCTATTACTAATTAGTATTACTAAGTACACAAATGGACTGCATCTGTTGAAGTTATTATTTGATTTGTTGCGGACTCCCAAATTTTTCTGTGGACTCCCAAATATGAACAGAGTGGGAGTCCTTTGGACTGCCACCAGTTCCCGATGAAAATCAGTGCTTGCTTTGTAACTGTTGTAGATAATATTATGTATTGAAATTATAAGCCATTCGTGATTGCGATTATTGTGCATATATGCATGTAAAATATACATGTATTCCTAGAAGCAAATCTTTTGAAAAAAAATAATAAAGTCTGAAAGGGTTAAAAAATAAAATGCCTTTTGCCAGAGTAATACATGTAAAATAACAGCGTTTGGCTTGCCATTCTAGCTAGCAGTTTTTTCATTGAATTTATTTCCCAGGGTAAACAGTACCGTGGGGTATGTATTGATTGGGCATGTATTCTGCCCTTGGGGGAAATTAAGAATTCTGTGTTGGAGATCAACTTGGGGAGATACTGATTTCTTGTGTGTTTTTGCATTGAATTAACATTACAGGAAAGTGTTGTTTTTATATGCCCCTTGGTTTTTGACTGCAGGGTTGGGGTAGTGTTACAAAGGTGACTGGGACTTGAATAGCAGCTCTCTCATAGGAAATGGTTTCAATTATAATGGTCAGTTACAATGGTCAATTACAGTTACACAGCATCACAAAATACTCAGTTATGTTTAAGGTCAATTATGATGCTCCAAAAAATATTACAGGCTTTCATAAAGGGTCAATTGTGGTTTATAGGTGGGACACAAGTAACAACTGTTTTATAAAAGGAAGTTTGTGTGCACTATTACTGTCAATTTTAAACAGTTTTAGCAAATTTTTGATGAATTTATACATTGTTGCTGCCAATGTTGGGATAAATTACAATAATCACTTACACAGTCCATAAAAGCTATATTACAGTTACAGCATTCTAAAATTGTTCAGTTACATAAATTATACTATCACAATTGAACCAAAACCTGCTCTCACATTTACGCAAAAACAGTGTTCCTTTCTTGAGACTGTGACTAACATTGAAAATTTATAATTGCAGTAGTGCCTCGAGGACAGCCACACATCCGTGTTGCCCTTGCACACCTCGGTGGCCGATGTCTTCCGTGGTGGATGTGCAGCACCAGTCGGCGACGACAACGCCCTCTGTCGTTTCCGTGACAACTATGCCGAGCGAGGTGGCTATCATGCCCGACGGACAGCCTGCGATGGTTGCTGTCGAGAACTCGAGTCCCGAAGTCATCCATGTCGTCAATGTGCCAAACACCATGACGACGCCCAATAGCGTCACGTCACAGATCGTCACCATGGCTGGGCCGCCAGCACAGCCCACGCAGCCTGGGGTACAGACGATAACGCTTTCTGCGGGCAACTTCAGTTTTCCCATCAGTGTTGCTACACCCCTGGTAGGTAACACGGCCGCAATGTGGCCCTACTGACATGAGTCTGTTAAAATTTTTATAAGACTGTTCTTTGAACGTATTTGATGTTTCGTATTTTGTGCTCATTGAAATGTCAGCAAAGAAATTGATAGTATTTCGCGTTTCTCAAAATAAACTGGCATTTTGTAGTCATTTTATCATTATTTACAAAAATATTTTAAAATCATGAAATGTCACCAAAGAAATCTGAAAGTTTATTTATCTGAAATATTGTTTTGTATTTCAACTACACTCTGAGAAAAAATAGTTAGAGTATCTTGGTAACTTCTACTGGAAGTGAAACTACTCAATTCAAAACAAGCATTGGGAGAGCTGCCTTTGCCACCTTGAATTGTATGCTTTTTTGTAATGCAGGCATCAGGTTTGTCATGTGTTTATGATAAAAGTATCATAAATAATTATTATGATAATATATCTGACTCAATTTTTATGCTCTAATGATTAACTGGATTGGACGCAAATCCCAAACAATAACACTAACATCTTCTAAAGGTAATTAGTTAAGAAGTTTGATTAATTTTGTGTTGTAAACAGTATTGTACAGAACTGATTATATCACTAATGTCTTGTGATATCAGTGTTTTGATAGTATTCATTTGGTGCACTGTAAGATCAGTATACAGTACTGTACCTTCTATAGGAGCTGTAGGACGAAATATGTTTTTATTTAGATGTCGATGATGGACGACCTCATCAGCTGACACTAGGTATCAGTAGCCAATCTTGACTGCACAGATCATATCAATTTGAAAATGTATCACCTTGAGAAGCCAGGTGAAACTGACATTATGGTCAGTAAAAACATGTACCAAAGAGAGAAAAAGGTAGAATGAAAATAAAAATGGCTGTGCATGGATGAAGAAAATGGTTCTGGCAGATAGGTTAAAGAAAAGATGGATTTATTGAGGCAACTGAAATATAGCAGGAGGGTAAATCATGATGACATCATTAATGTGTTGTTAGTCTGTGGCAGTGTGAGCAGGAAAGGAATGGCACGCCAGCCTCCCTTGGGTAATAATGGAAAAAATTCACCGAATTTGTTAACATTTCTTTGTAAACAATAGAACATTTAAGTTCCATTAGTAATAATCTATGATCAAATAAGTGCAAATTTAATATAAAAAGGGGTACCTTATGATTACTTTGTCATTGTTATAGGTGCTTAATCAATTAAATTTTTTTGCTAGTCTCATTTCAAATTAAGTTTGCGAAAAACCAAACCTACCTAATATCCACTACAACATGCTAGTTTGTTTGTGCAACTTTTTGTGAAATCTTCAGACAAACTATTAGATTTACTGAAGTGAAAATCGAAATGTTGAAAAATCACGATTTTGTTCCTTAGTGAAATTTTTTTTATTTTATCATATGATCGGCGAGAGGATGGAAGTCACGCCCAAGATCAGCAGTGTTTACCATTTTGGATATCCACTATTTTGATCCTTACCAGATCTAACGACTATAGTAAATTCTTTTGATGATTTGAACAAAAATAGGCATTTTTTATTAAATCAACTGCGGATGTTACATAAACTATTCACACACTACATATTTGGACACCAGTGAACTGGATTTGCGATAGGCTAAATGAGGAAGCAGTTTTAGAAGGCACCTGAAAGTATTTTCATCGATAGCCTGGAAAATTAGATGTTTTTGACGTAAAGAATTTCTCTTTTTGATGGATTCAAATGGAAAAGTAAAAAGGATGTTTGTGTAACATTTACTTAAGGTAGCTGGGGCATATAACGTGTCAGTTGATTTTTTTTCTTCATAACATGCTAGGAAATATTGAACTGAACATCGACACCACAAATAATCACCCGGCACTAACGTTATATTTTGCCAATCCATCCTTTTGGAAATCCCCCTGACTTCTTAGAAACGCTGACGATGTTTCCATAGTAATGACCGCAGGTGCTTCAATCTTCGAACCAGCTTTATTCGTTTGCTGTGAATGTGGAACGTATTGTCTGGTTACTGTGATTCCAGTACGAATTAGTACTATATCTACCTAACTAAATCATGACCTTTAACCAACAAATATTAGCACTAACATAGTTTATTGTGCCTTTGAAGCTATAACGGAACCGGCCAGTAGATGAGACCTGGTGACCCCGTGGATAACAGGCCAATCAAAATGATCATAAACACACCGTGGCACGTGTTTGTCAGATGGCTGGCATAACCTGATATCATAGACAACACGTTATAAATACAGATTCAAAGGCCATTGTGACGGCAAATTAAGGGAACATGTAGAAATTACCATTATGTTTTATCAACAATACGTAAAACGCCCGTGAAAAACATCACATTTTAAGCAAGATACACGTATCTATTGACATTTCTGTTATCACTAACATCCAGGAAATTATGTTTCATTTATTGTTTTAGAAAACTACAATGCTTACAACGCAGCAGATATATATATATATATATATATATATATATATATATATGTATATATATATATGTATATATATGCGTGCAGTTTTGATTAAGAACATATTAGTCATACGTGTTATTTCTCGTGATCCTTTACTTGGTACATCTCATTGATCTAATGCTACAGTGTTTTGTCTTCACCGCACTAATGAAAGTGAGTATGGCGTAAATACATGTCAAGATGTTAGATTTACAGAACAATAAGGGGGCATGTCGAAAATTCACTGTCATAAAATAAAGTAATTTCTCTATGTATTTAGAACTGGGCTACATATTAGACTAATAAATATTTTGTCTTGCTCATTTACATAGATAAAATGTTAATTAATATAGTAATAATTTATCATCGACTGCCAACCAAGTTTAACCAATTTTGACACTGCCCCTCAACTACAAGGCATTCATTTTGTATTGAACCAGATATTGACCAAACACTGACCCACGTAAGACGGATCCTAGAAATGTGCTACAGACACAAACTGCCCAGATTGCCCAACATCTAGTCAGCCGAGAATGCCTCTTGTAGGAACTGACCTATTTAGTGGGAATTATTTTGTGAATGGAGAGGTGGCGATGTGGCGTCTAAGATCTGTGATTACTTGAGTGCTTTCCACAGAGTCTGAGAGGCTGGCAAAGCAGGTTCTTGTTAACCCTTTCACGTTCAAACCATAGCCTTTTCTTTGCAAATGTTTCCTGCTTTATGTCAGGCTGTGTGAGAAAGTGGGTATGAAAGGGAACATGTCAAAGGGAGTAGTCGTTAAGGGGTCGTCGTGGTTTAAAATAGGTCATTATAATTAATACAGTATATTACTTGATATACTACACATTAGATTAAGACCTCATATTTATTTATATAATGTTTAATGTGAGTTGATCTCTTATTTGTTTAATAGAATTATTGACATCGATTAAAATCTTGTGCATGTTTATAAAGTGGTTGATGTGGATTGGGATCTTATTATTGTTTATCAAAATCTTATTCTTGTTCATCAAAATGGTTGACGTAGGTTACACTCTCATAATATGCTTTTTTAATATTACAATATGAATGCTTCATTTGTGTATGTTAACAAGTTACACATGATAAAACACAATGTAAACGTATAAAAAGTGGCACTTAGCAATAGTTAATATAATAATGGTTGTCCTGATTTGGTGATTCAAAATTTGTGTGTGAATTTAAAATTATAAAAGTCTCACAAGGTCAAAACTAAGTCTTTTTATATTTCAGTCATTACGCTGGAAATACAATAGCCATGCACAATGTGAAATCGCTTCCAGCACTGCACTGACCTTTTGGCCTTCTTGCTTCGTTGGATGCAGTAATTGTTTTGTGGTAATGCCAAAGTGTAGGTTTCTATTAAAGATGCCTCCTCAATGCAGTTAGCCTATCAAGTCAGATTCACCGATGTTCAGATCTGTAGTTATATTATGCGTAGTCGTTTTGATAAAAGAATGCGTAATTTTGTTAAAACCATCAAAAGAATCGAGTTTGATCGTTAGGCAGGTAACTTGTGAAAGTGGGAGTAGCCTGACGTCATCATACATACAGTTGGAGCTATATTTGCCCTTTTTTGATGAAATTCGCCTGGGTCCAGTCTAAAATTATTTAATAGTTTGTCCGTTGCTTTTATCAAAACTAAATAATGCATTTGCACAAACGAGTTAGGATGTCATAGTGGATACTAGAAAGGTTTGATTTTTTTGTGAAGTTATTCTAAAATAAAAAAATTTAATTGAGGAAGTATTTAAACAAGATGTGGTGGAAGGACAAGATTAACATTGCAATGTAATTGCTGGATCAGTGTGATTTATTAATCTCTTACAATAGTGTAGGTCCAGGGCCTATCACTGTACTCCTAGTGTAAGGAATAACCTCTTAAAAGAAACAACTCTTACGTAACATGGATATCTATATATTATTACTAGAACTCTGGGGGCAATCTGGCAGTATCTGCTCCCAGGCGCCGACACCCACGTACCTCTTTTTACGTTCCTTTGCCTCCTTGTACCAGTGGCCTGTGATCTGCTAATTGGTGATGTATTTAAAAAACACAAAGCCTCTTTGATAAGGTCAGACGTTAGTTGAAATTCCTGTTGATTGTTTCAAACAAATGTAGGCCGTATTAAATTGTGATATGTGAAATTAAGAAAATCATATGACATGACAAGAGTGCAACTGAGCAGGCATATTTACAGGTTTGTTTGTGGAAGCTATTGGCTATGAAATAGTGCATTTTTTAGAGTTTAACAGGCATAGGGATTTATAGGAAATTGTCTGCTATGTCCGCCGTGGGGGCGAGTGAATACAATAATAATAGCTTTATTGTGCTTTGCAGCCAAAAAAGGCTGAATAGTACATGTGTAGGCGCTATACATTAAAAGGGATAAAAAATAAAAGGTAATGAATTAAAAGAGCATTAAGTTGCATATAAATAAATATAGTATAAATATGATATATACATATAGTATACAGTATTAAATTATAAACATTCCATTGCATGTAAATAAATATAATATGATTTGTATTAAATTAAAAGCATTTAATTGCATATAAATAAATGAAAGAGGGTATTAAATGTAGGGTATTTAATTGAATTGCATGCACACAAGTAAAGAGTTAAAATTAGGTTTGTATTAATTACAAGTAAAAGTTGAATATTATAGAATAAAATAAAGTCATGATCAGGTCTACTGCCAGTGGTAAAGTCCATACGGTATAAAAGAGTTCTTAAATCTTTCAGTTCTGCATCGAGGCATAGTGTACTTGCAGTTATTTCACGTGGAGTGTGTAGGTTCCCTGATTGGAATCAGAAGATGATGCAACTTGTGATCATGTTTTTGCATGTCCGCAAACAGAGTTCTGCATAGTGTCTCTCCGGTCTGCCAGTGTTGGGATTCCCGATGTGACGATGGCTTCGGCGTAAGACATTTCGGAAGGTTATGCGCATTGCTCGTCTTTGTATGGATTCGAGCTGCTTCGTTTGCTGTTTAGTTAAATTCGTGTGCCACACCTGGCAAGTGTACTCGACCACTGATCGAACCAGTGATGTATAAATGTTAACGAGGTGGTGGGATTCAACTCCAGTTCGGTTGAGCAGTATTATGCAATATAGTCGTTGCGATGCTTTGGCGGTTATTTTGTCAATGTGGGATTGCCACTTTAAATCAGCTGTTAGTGTGACACCTAGTAGTTGTGTTGACTTCACTTGTTCGATGGGTTTATCATTGATGGTTAGCGGCGGGATGTCTAATCTCTTGAAACAGATGTGTAACTCCTTCGTTGTTCGCTGTCCTCTGTGCGACTTTAGTTGCTGTTGTTTGTAGTGAGCTATTGTGGCCGCAGTGTGAACACTTTTCCCATATGGTGCAGTTGTCAACATATTTCACATGTCCGTAGGATGTTTGTAAATCGTTTATGTGGTGCATAAAGCCGATAGGGCTGAATATTGTTCCATATGGAACACCTGCATTGATAGTAGTGAAATCGAATTTCACGTTGCCGATCTTTACTTGCCGTTTGCGTTGGCACAGGAAAGATGTCAGCCATTTGATGATGAAGTTCGGGAGTCCAAGTGAGGTGCATTTAGTAAGTAGATAAGTAGAGTATGGTGGTCAACTCTATAATCTATCTATTGTTTAGGGTCGACCTGGTCGCTGGCAATGTCCGTTATCTAATCACAATGAATTTCTCCAGGCACTTTGCTAAGACCAGTGTTAGAGAAATTGGGCGTAAGTCTTTGTGGATGAGCGTAGGTGGTCTTACTTTGGGTATAGGTCGAATGTCGGCGCATTTCCATAGCATGGGCACAGTTCCTTCTCGTAGGCTACTGTTAAAGATCGCACAGATGGGAGGAGTGAAGATGGTGGCATAGTCATGTAGGATCCAGTTGGGTATCTCATCGGGGCCTACTGCTTTGTCTGTTTTAACTCGCTGTAAAGTATATGCCAGTTTGATTTAATTAGTTTTTAATAGCTAATGTTTAGTAAGTCATTAGGAGGTTTAATTGATGTATTAAGCCTAGATTAGCAACAGAAAAAAGCAGGTTTCAAAAAGTTTATAGTTAAACCACCCAAGTGGATATTGACAAAATCCAAATGGTGCCAAAGACTGAGGGTAATGTTTAGACGTTTCAGCCCTCCCTTTAATCCTGACATTTTGTTAATGCTCTGACCTCGGAGGTCAATGTAATTGGGAGAACTGGGAGGGAGCTCTGGGAACCCTGGATTTGGCTCAGATCCAAGAGTTCAAAAATATACAAACTGGGCAAGGAAGTGCTGCAAGACGTCATTGTCCAGCGGTTGAGAGGGTGGGTGGATTTAACAAGTTGACCAATAGCAAAGCGTACTGGGTATTTAAGCAATTACAGCGCCTCTAGTGACGGCGTCTGATTTTGGAAAACTGGGAGTATAAATACCCCAGAGGAGGGATTGCAAGGGCTGGCAGAAGCTACATTTTTAGGCATCCAAATTATCAGCAAGGGAGGTCCCTGCGGGCCATACCTGCCTTAGCATTAAGCTTCAAAATTACCGTTCAGATTTAACCATGTTTCGTTTTAATCTTCTAGACATTAAGTGTCTAAGTGACTACTTACTTTACGGTTTACAGTGATATCTATCTTCACTGTTCTTTTCATTGTCATCGTGAGTGATTATATTGCTACTATGTACGTAGACGTCTGATATACACGATTAAAATCGCATTGAACCTGGAGAACAATGCATTGGCTACACTTCTGTAGTACTCTATGTACTCATTGGTCGAGTGACGACAAATTCAGTTATAAATCTCGACCTGGCGAGCGCAAAGAAGACGGACAATTAACATACATCTGTGAGAAATGCCTCCTGGACCATTGCGTACGGCCCCGAAGAAGATAAGAAGAGGGAAGCATATATCTTACATCGCCATAGTGATTTGGCTACTTCGCTAACGTTGATGATGTAGGCATCTGGGATGGTGGTGTCAGCTCCTGGTGGTAAAAAGGTATCATCAGGTGACAGTGGAGTAAAGTCATTCGACACGGATTTGAAGAAGTCACATATGTCGTTGGCAAGAATACCAAGATTGCCAGAGCAATGCTTGTCAGCAAGGCCTTGTAGATTGTCACACTTTACTTTAACATCCACAAGATCTTTCATATTGTTCCACCATTGTTTTAGGTGTTCATTTTCGAGAGACTGGGTTTTCCGTTGGTAGTACTTTCGTTGTAATTATTTTCTCTCATGGTTAGCCTTGTTTCTGTACAACCTGTACAGTAGTTGGTTTCTGTACAACCTGTACAGTAGTTGGTTTCTGTACAACCTGTACAGTAGTTGGTTTCTGTACAACCTGTACAGTAGTTGGTTTCTGTACAACCTGTACAGTAGTTGGTTTCTGTACAACCTGTACAGTAGTTGGTTTCTGTACAACCTGTACAGTAGTTGGTTTCTGTACAACCTGTACAGTAGTTGGTTTCTGTACAACCTGTACAGTAGTTGGTTTCCTGAAAGAAGTGCTTTCAGACGGCGGCAGAAAGCACTTCTTTCTGGAAACCAACTACTACATGAATGTTTTTGTAAACGTGAGGCATTTAAAAACAGCTGGATGTATGTGATTTTGCCCAAACTTGGCCAGCATGTCCATGAGATGGTGGCAGTTACTGTGAACAGTTTTCAGATTTTTTTATAGGCCAGTTTTCTTATAATCAGACAAAACATTAGCATGGCCACCATTGCAATTGTGCTCTGTGGTCTGACCTCAGATGGCGTGACTGAGACCCCAATATCTCTATATTAATACGCTAACTTTGGGGATAATCTGGCAGTATCTCCACCCATGCGTCTCTTTCTACGTTCCTTCACCTCTTTGCACCAGTGGCCTTTGATCTGTCAACTCGTAATGCACATTCATCACTATTGTAGGAACTCTTTATGTGGGTAATGGCCGACGGATCGTATATGTGTCTGTGGCCAACAAAAGCCACAGAGTGATTCAACACTGAATTCGCCCACTGTGTCCGTCTTTGTCCGAGAGTTTGAAAAACTCTAAATGACTACCTGAACTTTAAATGACTACCTTCGTTTAATGACTGTGTTCTTTCACATCGGATACGTTGGTAAAGTTAATGTTTTCTTTACTACTTCATTGGATCTTTCATTCGATGGCAACGTACCGACATTTCTAAATCATTCACCGGGCTGGGGCGAAATTGAGGGGTATCTGTTTTGGATGTTTTTTCTGAAAGTTATGTGATTTTTAGTTTTTTACACAGCGTCTGTTAATGGAGAATCGTTGTGCTGTGGAATGTTGAAGAAAATCTAACTGTAGGACACATTTTTGGGGAATCCTAAGAAACAGTATAGTGGCCACCAATTTGAAAATCAGATGTGGTTTCATCCCGTTTGCTACATGGATGGGTGTAAGCGACTCTCCAGATGGCGTAACTGTCACTCCATCATCTCTGTTTCTACTTTTTAAACACCTCTGATCTACCAATTGGCGATGTATTTAAAAAACCACAAAGGCAGTTATTTAGATTTATTTACTGATGTTATGCTTTTCTACCTGTCGAGGTAGAACTCTTACCAAACGGTCAGTTTTTGTCCATTGTCATCAAATCAAGTATCCAGTGTAGTGGTACAGGAAATGTTAACTTTACTAACGTTTCTGACGTGATAATGTTGAGATTGAGAACAAATTCACTCATCGCGCACCGTCGTCACTTTTCCACAGACGAACCCTAAATGTGGTCTGTGGCGATTACTACTTCAATGGATATTTCGTACGATGGTAGCATACCAACATTTCTAAATCATTCATCAGGTTTGGCTGAAATTGAGGGGAATCTGCTTTGGGTCCGTTTTTATGTTTTGTACTTTGTGTGATTTTGTCAAATTACACAGAGCATATATGTTAACGGAGCATCAATTTGCTTTGAAATGTTGAAGAAATCAAGTCGTGGGACAACTTTTGCAGGAATTCTAAGAATCGTTATAGTGACAGCTTTTTGAATATCAAAAGTGGTTTACCAGTTTTATTACAAGGACGGATGTAAGCCGCTCTCCAGAGGAGGTCAGACCACAGTTGAACATCCTGCTTATTGTTTCAATTGGTGAAACTATTTTATGATCTCCGCATTCGAAAATTGCCAGATATGGTGAAACTAAAAACTGCAGAAATAAGGCACTTAACAATTCATTGCCAAACAACATACAAAAGCTTTTCGTTTTGTAAGACCATCAATATGACCCAACAAAATTGTGTATTTAAACAAAAGTATGAACGCACTAATCTAAAGACATCAGTATATCAATTAACAGTGTAAAGTTGTGGAATTCCTTTGCCAGCTAATTAATTCATTGCAAGAGTGTTCGTCTTTTCAAAAAGAACTATACCGTTCAAGTATTGCATAGCTATGTAACCAATGAGTAACCCGATTATGGTGAAAAAATGAATTGTATTGCAGTAGAATTTTTCGTGTACTGTTCTCTTAAAAAAATCACAGATATACTGAGAACTGAATACAATACATGCTTACACTTGTATAATTGTATTTTTAGTGTCACTTATAAGTGATAGGAAAGCTACAAAAGCGTTACGCTTCTTCTTCTTGCCCTTTTTTGACTTGTACTATTGATGTTTAAAATTCAGTTGTGTTTGTATGTTTACTGTTGACGTTGAAATAAACTTATTTTTTATTATTATGCTAATAATTCACTTATAAATTCACTCATAACAAGCAATCGCCACTGTCCTAGGGACTCTTTGTGGGCAATGACGGTCGTATATGTGGTCTGTGGCCAACAAAAGCCACAGAGTGGTTCAACATTCAATGTGCTCACTGTGTCGTCTTTGACCAACAGGCAGAAAATAACTCTAAATAACTGCTTTAATGAGTGAATTTTTCCAAGTACTTCCTCAGCAGATGCGTTGGTAAAGTTAATGTTTTCTTTCCTACTGAATTAGATCTTTCATTTGATGGAAACGTACCAACATTTCTAAATGATTCACTGGGCTGGGCAGAAATTGAGGGGTATCTGCTTTTGGTGCATTTTTCTGAATGGTATTCGATTTTGTCGAATTACACACAGCATGTGTGTTAATGGAACATCAATGTGCTGTGAAGCTAGCTCAGATGGATGTAAGACACTGTAAGCTAGTAATGGATAATATGGAATAATTTAGCCAAGTGCCAGTGTGTTCCGTATGGCAAGAGTAGACTGTACGGGGTTTATTTATATTTACAATCAGAATAGTCATCTGCATCAGTTGGAATTCCTGTGTTTAGTAGCCATATTGGAATGCAATTTGATGTCATAATAATTAGTCAGATGTCTTGGGAATTCCCAAAATCTGTCAACTACAGAAAATAACAGTTGTTCAAAAGTTTCATTTATTGTGGCCTACTGAGTGTATTCTATAGCATCCAAACGCTCAGGAACCTGAAGTCAGAATTGCAACAAACCAGAATCATTAAGCATGATATCATCAAGGTGGACGCACAAAAGTCATCATCCGAGAGAAGGACTGCCAAGGATTTAGGGTGGAAATGCAATTTTGAAAAAATAAATCTTAGGTTTTTTGCAGAAGATAGTTATTGTTTCAGATGATTTTGAAGTAATGGGAGCTCATTCCTAATATTAAGTCCACTTTGCAAAGTCATAGCTGAAATTGGATTTTTCTCTGTCAGACCGTAGGAAGCGGAGGCGTGACCTCAAATGCCCCGACCCAGATTGTTATGACGGGGATCCCCCCGGAGTTGGCAGGACGTCTCAAGGAAGGGGTGGCGCCACCTGCCCAGATCACAAACATCGGCATTCTGGATGTTGCATCAAAGCTGAAGGTTCGCCAATGTAACCTTATTAATAAATTGTGTCTGCAGCAAGTCAAACTGGTGTAACGGTTTTATGGCTTCACATTTTCAGTCAATTTCCGTGATTTTGTAAAAAAAAAAATTAAAATAAGTCCACATTTTGAATTCTAATTTAAGGCAATTTAAAGTACAATATGTTTATTGTGTTATGTATGATAAAGCATAATTTGAATTTTAATTGATACCCAGTGTACATTAAAAAAATCAAACCAATTTTTTTATCATTATGTAACATTTATAATAAATTTACAATATGGATCCCAAGATTGGAGATTGCTGATTAAAAAATGGGGATGTACGTTTATTTAATGGGTCGAATACGGTATATGTATTTAGTGATGAGTGACATAATTCTGCTGTTTGCCACAAGGAGTTGCAGCAGGAGCAGTCGCCGCGACGCACGTTTGTCGAGGACAAGTATGAACCGTGTATCATCTGTGGAGACCGCGCCTCAGGTACTGGTGAGGATTCTACGTAGAATGTCAGGCATTGATTTTCATGTGAAATTGGTGGTCCACCAGACTCTGCTTATAGTTGGGAGTCTGCTGACAAATTTGGAAGTCCGTACTTTGTCAACAAATGTTATGTATGATACTTAATAATCTGGCTCCTGGATCATTCCCCAGAGGCGCTACATATATGCAGAAAGGCTATAACAGTGGCGCCACACTGTGGACTGTCTACCAATTAGAAGCAGGCACCTCCTTTCGGCCCGCAATCTAATCTGGATTACGGACTGAACCATAGATTAGTTCCTTAGTGTTTCAGTTAGTTAGGACTGAATTATATTACTCGAAGAACGTTGGATCCGAGAGCAGTGCCGTTGCACCGTGTTCATGAATATTTTTTAATACTAGATAAGTCAATTTATCATCTTCTAAAGGAGCCAGGGAGTCACACGGACTCATGCCAAGGGCAGTATAAGGAGTCCGAAGGGTGAAACCAGGAGTCTCGGACTCACGGACTCATGGGAAAATCAAAGTCAGAATCCCCCGAGTGCACCCCCGAGTGATTATTCCAACTCGCACCGGTACTGTTTTTGACAGCTTTCTCTGCCCGTGGTATGTGCGTTGCAACAATAACAAGATTTAACAAGTTTAACATTGCTGGGACGGGGTTCAAAGTTTGAGTTGTAGTCAGCCTTTCAGTTACCGAAATTCTGCCCTTAGTCCGTTTTAGTTGAATATCTGTTCAAGGTCACAGTTACAAAACCTGTTCAAATGTTATTTATTTGATGTCCGTAAGCATGCAGGAATCAGTTGGAAATCTAAAAAAAAATTTATATACGTGGTTGGAATTATATGTTCATGTTTTTTCACTCACTAATTTCATGTACAATGGTGTGACCCAAGACTAATTAATATCATGTAAATATCCGAGATTCAGTAACTGTTTATTTGCACACATTGCTTCATCATCTGTGATTTTCCCTAACCTTTATTTACCATTTACCATCGCTTAATTCAACACAGGTGCTTGAGTCGTTTATTTGCACTTCACTATAGTTTATGTACGTACATCTGATAAACCGATATTCTCCTTGGTAACAAATCTGTTATGTATCTTTTCCTGTTGTTCCAGTAAACCAAATACATTATATTAAAATTATGTATTCCACATTGCATTGGTCTGTTCAGTAACCAGTCTACATGTTTACGCAGGGAGACATTACGGTGTGATCAGCTGTGAAGGTTGCAAGGGATTCTTCAAGCGCAGTATTCGCAAACAGCTTGGCTACGCATGTCGAGGCAGTCGCGACTGCCCAATCACAAAACACTACCGCAACAGGTGCCAATACTGCCGGCTACAGAAATGTCTTGCCATGGGAATGAGATCCGAATGTAAGTGGAAATGTTTTTGTTTGCATTATCAATGACTAGAAGGGTCCAGGTTTAGTATTTAAAGGTCCAATGTCTGATCATTTATTATCATAAAATCATGTGTAGTATAAACTACATCTTGACTGACAGATGTGTTCTAGTGAACCTGCCTCGCAGTGTGTCACGCTACAGTACAACAGGCCGGTATACCGGCATTGGCTACGTTCACCATTTAAATTGCTTTTACTCATAATTATCCCCTAAGTGGAGCCACTTGTTATATAAGGTTGTCATGGGGAATGAATTAGCTATTCAGTAGCAGCAATCGTTTATTACCACTCAATATCATTTTACGGAGATTTTAGCGTTTTTTAATGATGGATTATAAAAATCTGCTATGGCCGCAATTTACGCGATTTACCGCCGTATGTTTTGGACGGATTATTTGATAGTTTTAGCGACGAATCTTTGTCTGATATTGACGAACGAAACAACAATGATGTTGGCGAACTTAGCGACCGAGCCAGAGGCAAAACAGATACTGACAGCGGGAGTATTTTCGATGGCTATGCAGACGTCTGTCATGATGAATGTGACGGTGTAAACGCTGAGGATGACCTGCGCACTGTACTATCAATGCTGGATGATGCATAGTTTCATTTTTGTTAGAAGAAAAACGTGTCTGTGAATCTGTCAACATGTTTGATTGGAATCGGTCCAGTAGCGATGAATATGTTAGTAAATATACAAATGAACACTTCTGTCATATATGTTTAAAATACAGATAAATAACTTGTTTCATTTCCACAAAATGTACTTTATATTGTATTTTATATCATAGTACACTCCTGTAGCATGATCAACATGAGTAGTTTACATTAAATAAAATAAATTAAATATGTACATTGGCATACAACTGCGTTCAGCAACTGCAAAAACGTTGAAATCGTGGTGGCCATCTTGGATTGTTGGTTACCATGATGATGAAATGTAAAATGATATGGCTCATTTTATTTGCTGATTATCGTACTTTCAGAATATGTATAATATTCCTATTTGTAAAATGCATTTTTTTGCTGAAATCTTGACTTGAAGTGATGCAGTCGATTTTCTTGCATATTCACTGGGAATGCAGTATTCAGTGGTCACAGCAGATCAGGGCTATAGTACTGAAATGGTTAAATCCACTGCGGATATTGCTTATATTTCGACATCAACGAAACTAATTCGCAATAGGCTAAATCAGTTGTGGAAGGAGTTTTAATATAGCTCACCTGTCATCTGTTTATTGTGTGTGGACAGCTGTGCAGCAGGAGAGACGGCCGCCAGAGACTAAGGCTGAGAGGATCTCGCAGGCAATCGCAACCTCCATACAAAAGATCTATATCCGTAAGGACTTTGGGAGTCCGTCCACAGCTGTTCCAACATTTTCGTCCTACAAAGTGAGTATCTCCAACCAAGTGCAACTCAGAAATCAAAAAGGCTGTTGGTTTCATTTAAAATATTTTTCGCTCCTAAGCTTCCGGTGGATTTTATGAGCATATTAGTAAAACACATTTTGTAAAATCTCACAAATTGTTTTGATAGATTCTGTGCTCTGGGTACATACAGGTGTGACTCTACTAATGTATGTATTGCTAATGACAAGAACAATGGGCGGACATTGTAAAATGTCATGCAGATAGGTCAAGTGCATACATTGAAAGAACGGCGCGACTGTCTGTGTGATGATATTTTAACAAGATGAAAGTTTGCTCATATAAACTGAATCATCTCGTTCCTGACAAGACTTAGATTATGATATATGGCACAGTAACAAGTATCTATTGCCAATGGCTCGGACGAATAGGTATCAAAACTCTCTGATGCAACTGGCAATAAATACTATAATAATGTTATATCTGCTGGGATTTTATGATTATTGTATGACATTTACATGTAATCTTGTA
The DNA here is from genome assembly GCA_033239005.1 of Lamellibrachia satsuma. Taxonomy (NCBI): domain Eukaryota; kingdom Metazoa; phylum Annelida; class Polychaeta; order Sabellida; family Siboglinidae; genus Lamellibrachia; species Lamellibrachia satsuma. The sequence continues at coordinate 8,066,572 of BSQZ01000008.1, forward strand.
CTGACTGTATAATAATGTGAATCCAACTCAGTTGAGTTGTCAGTAAAGCTGTCTTTATCTTTAGGTACATGCCAGCCTTTCACGGCCATGTTTCATTGTAGGATGTTGATAGTAAGACGCCAATGGCACAGCAACACACGTTGTTGGCGAATCTAGACGAGCGCCTAGTGCAGACAGAACACGGTACTGTCATCCTCAATGCCACCACCGATGGCACGCCCAACTCACAGAACACAGGTACACCCTGCTATTATCGGCAGAAAAACATGCCATTTTTGTTTTGGTTGAAATCTGTATTTTTAACACGAAGTTCAGGTATTAGTTAATGGACCTATGGCATTCCGATTACGATCAAGTGTCTCCACCTATCAGACTACAAAATATACCTACCATATTTGACTTATTAAGCGTACATGCCCTAATTAGCGTACACCACCTTTTTTAATCAGCAGGATCCATAATTATTGTAATTTGATTATTGTGGAACAACTGAAAAGTGTCACCATCTGGTGTTAAACAGTTGGCACAACTTTTCAGTTGTTCCACACTAGTCACCAAATGACACCACTAGTGTTAAACAGTGGCCTCATTTGCTAGAGAAAACAATTTTGGTGTATGCTGATAAGAACAGATTCGTTGAAATTTATCAATGTCTAATTTTTTTCAAGCGTTCTGTACGGTTGAATATGGTAAATGAAATCTACTAGGTTTTGTTTGAAATTTGCCTAGAGATTTGCTTACTTCCGATGCAGATTGAGTGTTGCCATTTATCAAGCTACGAAATGTACAATCATCAAATGAAATCTGGTAGTTTCCTGTATAAAAATGGTATGATAGTCCTCCGAAAATCTGAAGAATCTTCTATTACCAGTTGTGTGACTTGTGTTGTGTGTGACACGCACGCACGCACGCACGCACGCACGCACGCACGCACGCACACACAATGTATTCTATATATATATGTGACCCACCGTAACAAAATGAGTCACATGTCCCAATTTGAACTTGTAGAGTTATTAGCATCGTTGAAAAGAGCAGCATCTCAGCTTTCACTTGATGCATCAAACACCCAGATATCTCGATTCTAGCCGAAGCTACGTCTCGCTAAACATGTATGGGGTAGAAATCTTCAAACTGAGAAATCAGCCGTCAAATTTTAGTATGTTTCTTACCAAAGCTACCTTAGTTACCATGCACATATCTGGCAAATATTTGGGCCACTTGTAGATAAAGGCATCTTCATGACATTCTAGTAATGTAATAACAAGATCTTTGTCAGAAAAAATTACGATTAATTGCCTTGTAATTACCGCCATTGTTAAGGAATGTCAAAACAAGCAGCACTATGCCACCAGTTTCATAATGTGACACATTTTAGTTGAGATAATGGTTACTATTGACCTTCCTTTTTAAAGCAAAGTTGAGGCAATAAGAACATACTTGATTTTTGTGATTTAAATAATAATAATAATATTTATTCAGCCTAAGGGGAGACTCGGCAAGTGGATTAAAAAAAAATATTATTTTATTATTCAAAATGTGTCCACCCTATTTTGAAGGCATTGCTTTCATACCGTTCATTTCATTTGCAAATACATACCTCTAAATCACTTTTATTTGTGGGTAAAGCATGCATGTTCCAAGAAATAATCCTGTTTTCTCAAAAACGCCTCATATCTCTGGAAGTAATATTGCTAACAAAGTAAGGTGTTTAGCAGCTTATTCTTCTTTACACAACTGGTAGAACACATTATCAATGTAACTAAAAGCTACATCAATATTTGTCGCAAAAATATTTTTTTCATGAATTACCCACAAATGTATTAAATAAACTTCTTTTTAAAAATGTTTTCAACCAGTTGTGTACCAAATTGTATACTGAAAAGTGTTTCAAATAATTATAATAATATTTGTTCAATATGATACTTTCATAATAAAAAATGCTCAAGAGGTTCTTAACAATGTCAATGCCAATTAATGACATATTTAATACAAGACAACAACAACAACAACAAGAAGTACATAAACAGCTACACCTCAAAACAGTTAATCATCTCTGGGACAGCGGCCACGTCCTCTCTTTCATGACGTCTGCAAGAGTGCAGATGGCGGGGATAGCTAACGGGCTCGACGACCTCGCGCCCTGCCCCCTTCCCCACAAAACGACTGTTGTGCCTCGCTCACTGTCCCGCTGGTCGGATGGCCCAGCAATGCCAACGGGGACAGTCTCGAGCACAGTCGGACACGTCTTGCAGGTTCGACGGCCTCGCCCCATGCCCCGCAAAACAACTATACTCTCTCGCTCACTGTCCTGCTGGTCTTCCTCTAGTAAATACTTGTCTAACAAAGTGTTGATCTGGTCGCGATAATTTCGGGCAGGATATCAACAAACCTGCTACATCGAACGCCATTTTCTACTCGACATGTATGACTTCGTTGCTGCGCCAATAAAATAATTTTCTGGATCACGTGATAGTAACAAGCCGGGTTTGTTTACACAGCTGGACAAACAGTGCCTACCCCTCACGCCCTCCTATTCGACACATCCGTAATATATGTTAATTCGATGACCATTTATGGAAAGATGAGATGCAAAGCTTTGCAACGATGCCACGTTTGTGAGGGACCATCCAAAAATTACAGACGAAAAAAGCAATTAATTATCGGCATTTTCGGCTTTGTTTTACGGAAGTCAAGCGGAACACATCCAACAGCTCTTCAAAGATAACACTAAAATACATTAAATGTAACTAAATCGTTGGATTAGCAAGTTTTTGATAAAAACAGCATTTGCGAAGTTTCATGTTTACCGACATCCGACTCATTTTGTTACGGTGGGTCACATATATATGTAATATGTTATTTTCATGTTTCTGTAGCTTTTTATTATGTTCTTTGTGGCTAGTTTATCATTAGTGCGGGTGTGCTCAAAGTGGGTGGCAGAAGAGGAAGACCGTGACTGAGGTGGGAGGACTGAGTGAGGAGAGATATGGGAGGGGAGGGGAGGGGAGGGGAGGGGAGGGGAGACCGGAGGAATGACGGAAAAAGGGAAAAAATATTGGCAACCGGTATCGATACCAGCCTCACCATGGACTTCAGGTATACAGAGGAGAGCAATAGCTGTATGTTTAGAGTACCGATTATGCTTGTTTTGTGTGCACATATAGATCTGAGCACACTGGCCAACGTGGTGACAACACTGGCGACGATGGACAAGTCAGAAGCAGCTGATGACGTGTCACACCAGCTGGCGGAGACATCGACATGCACGCCAAATGGTGACACAGAGAACGGTGCTGGCAGTTGTAGCAGCTCGGCGGCAAGGGCATTTGACACAATGGCCAAGGTCGTTCAGCCGAGCCTCTCTCTCAATCAGGTGAGTTTCAGGGATCTTCAACTGTGGGGCATGTTTCTAACAATGATGCTGTAGTTGTTTCTAGAATATTAATTATTATTACTAAAATTTGTTAGTACTGTATATCCAGGACTAGCCTAATCACATGGTCATTGTAAAAACATACATGCCATCATAAGAATCAAGTTGTGTAGTTAATATGTATTAAGATAAATAGTGTATAATAAGATTAAAATAATGAAATTATGATAAAATAACTAAAATTCATAGAAAGTGTCCTCATTCACAGTTTACACCAGTCACTCATTTTCATGACTTGTGACTAAAATTCATAGAAAGTGTCCTCATTCACAGTTTACACCAGTCACTCATTTTCATGACTTGTGACTTTAGGGAGATGACTTAAAACTTGGACATGGACTAGGTTATTCCCTTTGACAATGTACATCCAGATCAATGTTGTGGTAGGTTGTTGTGGTGAGATGCTGTCCTTTAAGTTACGATGTCTTTGCCTTGCTTTGTATCAGAGTGACAACCCTGACCCCAATCTGGACCAGTCCAACTTGAGCACAGAGTCCCAGGATAATACACTTGTCATTGACTTTGAGGGTGAGTAACTATCTTACATGGTCATACCTGTCAACTCTTACAGTTTACCCATAAGGGGTCATTCACAATTGTCAACATTCACCGGTTCAAACGAAGCGTACTAATTCTCATACACTCCCTGAATTAGTACTTTAAAATGTTGATAATTTTCTGGATTGAAAAATATCGATGTAACAGTGTTATGTCAGTGCATGTATATAGGACAAACATCAGAATATGTTTACACATTTGTCTCCAATAATTATGCTAAAGCTGTGTGTTTTTCTGACAACTCCATGATGTCACATTGAGAATTATTTTCCACAGAGTTGTGAAATTCCAAGGTGTTGGACTGTATTACAGTGCCGTGACGTGAACGGTATTTAAAACAATAGTAGTTCCATAACAGTTCACCACGTGGTGCTGCATGACGCAACGGTGATCATATTTGACCCCCCTTCCTCTTGACCCCTGTCCCCCTTGACCCCCCTTCCTCTGTATTATGTGTATAAATAGGTAAGTGTTGACTATTGTGAATGGCCCCTCCCTAAGACTGTCTTCTGTTAGACCGTTTTATGGGCATATGACACATTCCTTAGTTTTTTGTATTTTGAACAAGGCTTTTTTTGTATTACGTGATATGGCCCGTGTTAGTCACAGGCAGTTTTTTATGTTCAAATCGTACGGACAGTGCAGAATGTCCTACGCACAAAAGCTGGTAGTCATAAATATTACGTATAAATCTCATGCGCAAAGCAGGATTTAATACAGACAAATTGCCGTATGAAAGGCTTTAAAACATGCTGGTCAAATGCCATGCAGATCGTCAGTTGTGAAAACATGTCCGAAGAGAATATTTTAGGTGTTCGCAGTCAGCTGACCCAAAGCCTTGTGAGATCCAATCAATATATTCCAGTTTGCATGGCAAGCTCCTTCTGAGCATGCAAACCATGCATGGATGTAGGTGATCTTATGGGTTCATTTGCAGTCTTATGTATTTTTGATACCAGTCTTGCAGGTGTGCACCACTCAAGAATTGGCATGGACAAAATGTCTAAGAATGTTAGAGGTCATCTATAAATTATGTCACGCTTAGGGGGTGGGGGGGTCTATGGGCAATTGTGACGAAGCGTTTCATGGGGGTTTTTGGGCCAGCATTATTTTTTAAATGTTGGCTTGTCTAGCTGTCAATATCCGACAGATAGCTCTAATTGTTAAGCCAATTTTTTAGTATATTTCAAAAGCATTGCATTGACAAACTGGGTTTTTTTTTTCAAAACAAACGTAATTATAGGGGATACATGCCAGCGTTATGAAGTGTTTCAAGGGGGTGGGAGGTCTCAAAAACGTCAAAAAATAGCGTGACGTATTATATGGATCACCCCTTGCTTAAAATAAAAAATTAACACTCGGAAATTCTTTGCCTTTTGTCCGCCACTGAAGCTGAAACATTGTCAATAATACAACACTAAGAATCCTACGGGCAAGAAACCAATCTCCATAGTTGTCTTTTCACTAGGCTCTTTGCTCAGTTTACAAAGCATGGGAAACTAATCTTGTGACACTGACCCCGTTGTGTTTGTTCAGGGCCGATGTTGAGTGAACACAACTTCCAGTTCAGTCTGATGACGCCGTCACCAATGCCGTCGTACCTGAACGTGCACTACATCTGTGAGACGGCGTCGAGACTTCTCTTTCTGTCCATGCATTGGGCACGAGCCATAGCAGCCTTCCAACTCCTCGGGTAAGCAACACACCAGCTCATTGAAGCACAGATTGACCTTGTCATTTCTCAAGGTCATGGAAAATAGTATTCACTTATATTTATATGTGTATTTTAACTGGTATTTTAACATTGTTTTATATTCCTTTATCTAAAGTTGATGTATAAATGTTTTTTGCATTGTATGTCACCTCTGAATAGTCACAGAGCTGGATTTATGACGCAGACGAATACTGTTGTTATTATTATCCCGGAAAGTCGGATTTTCTGAATACGTTTTCTAGGCCTGGAAAGTTATGGAATTTAGTAAGTTGTGAAATTTTATTAAAAGTCGTGGAAAGTCGATGAGTTTGAAAATGGTGTTTTATTTTATTAGCAAGGTGCCTATATTTCGGTGAACATTTAAGATTAGTCATGTAAAACAGTGATGGAAAGTCGTGGAATGATGTTAGAAAGATTGGGAAGGGGCCAGGGGCTTCCTGCATTCATCTTTGTCTCAAGGATAAAGCTAATATAGTGCTCGAGAGGTGACTTTTATTTATAGAAACCACAAGTTCCCACATTAATGTTCATTTGTACAGGGTGAAAAACAATTGTCTTATTACAAAACTGACATAATGCCAAAGTGTCATTGTTTCACAAAAGTGCCCCATTACGTGATTGTATGAGTGAGGTTGATGTTTGTTCGTTGTAGTCAAGACGTCCAAACACAGTTGGTGCGCCTCTGCTGGAGTGAACTGTTCACTCTCGGCCTGGCCCAGTGCGCACACAGCATGAATCTATCCACCATTCTCACCGCCATCCTTAACCATCTTCACAACAGCAGCCAGAAAGGTGAGTGGGATGAAGGGCATCTCTTTGACACTTTTACTCACAGATAGTGACCCCCATTGACATCTACAGGTCCCTATGTTTAATGGTCTTTCGGAAGAGACACTAAAAGCTGTTGGTCCCTTCTACCTGGTGTAAAAGTTTAATTAAGTTAATTAAGTAAATAATTAAATTAAAAAAACGTGGACTCATCATTAGTCGCGATCTACATGGGGCCTGCATTAGGTGCTGCCAAAAAACTTAACTCTTATAATGACTTGCTTTGCCTGACATAAATGTTGAGTACATGTAATACGCGTATGAGCGCCTTGTCTTGGCAGATACCAGTTCTGTATAACTTTCTTAATCCTCATCATGCCTACTGGTGCATAAGGCAGACACAAGATATCTCTACTTCTGGCCTTCGCTATGTAGGACTACACATTATTGCTTTAATTTATTATTATGATGCTTTTGAGCAGATAAGTTGGCGAACGACCGTGTGAAGACTGTGACGGACACCATTATGAAGCTACAGGAGTTTGCCAACATGATGCAGAGACTTGAGGTGGACTCTGTGGAGTACGCCTACCTCAAGACGCTGTCCCTCTTTAGTACCGGTCAGTCTCGCATCTCACTTATCTTCCTCTTCCCCACCTCAAGACACTGTCCCTCTTCAGTACTGGTCAGTCTCACATCTCATTCATCTTCCTCTTCCCCACCTCAAGCCACTGTCCCTCTTCAGTACTGGTCAGTCTCACATCTCATTCATCTTCCTCTTCCCCACCTCAAGCCACTGTCCCTCTTCAGTACTGGTCAGTTTCACATCTCATTCATCTTCCTCTTCCACACCTCAAGCCACTGTCCCTCTTCAGTACTGGTCAGTCTCACATCTCATTCATCTTCCTCTTCCCCACCTCAAGACACTGTCCCTCTTCAGTACTGGTCAGTCTCACATCTCATTCATCTTCCTCTTCCCCACTTCAAGCCACTGTCCCTCTTCAGTACTGGTCATTCTCACATCTCATTCATCTTCCTCTTCCCCACCTCAAGACACTGTCCCTCTTCAGTACCGGTCAGTCTCACATCTCATTCATCTTCCTCTTCCCCACCTCAAGCCACTGTCCCTCTTCAGTACTGGTCAGTCTCACATCTCATTCATCTTTTTCCCTTGTGGGATCAGAGCCACATCATAAATTTATCAGTATCTCCCAACCTCAGCATGCCCTTCTCTTCCACCCTCCAACCCCTTCTCCCATCCCTCTCGCCCACCCTGCACCCCTTAGCCTCCCTTCTTCTGCCTTTACCCTACAGGTTCTCCAAATCCCATACACAAGCGTCCATCCCCTTTTCTTCCAGCGGGTTCTTCCCACACTGCCACGTTCTTCCTTATCACCGCTATCTTAACATTGCATGCTACCTAAACGATGATGTTCAAGTCGAAACATTCAAATTAAACAGATAATGATACTTTCACATGTAATCATCGTAACGTTTATGTATTTTTACAGACCACGGCCACATAATAAACAAGCGACAGATTGAGAAGTTCCAAGAGAAAGCAATGCACGAGCTGCAAGACTACGCCATCAGCACCTACCCGAACCAGACAGATCGTCTCAGCAAGCTGTTGCTACGGTTACCAGCGCTGAGACTGCTGCAGCCATCCGTCATGGAAGAACTGTTTTTCGCTGGACTAATTGGCAATGTTCAGATCGACAGCATCATTCCATACATCCTCCGGATGGAGAGCGCCGAGTATGCGGCGCAGATGAGTGGTGGGGCGGCGCAGATGCTCTCGCATGGCGATATGCAGATCATCACGGCGCCTGGTCAGACGGTGCAGTTGCAAGACTACATGAATGTTGGCGGGCAGGTCGACATGACGCATGTCGTGCCCATTGCCACGTCAACGTCACATGCCGAACTGCGGTTACCGACGACGACAGCCGTGGCACACATGCAGGATCTGGCGGCGCAGCAGCAGCAGCAGCAGTTACAGGAGGGCGTCAACAGCGTGTGCGTAACGACAACGCAAGGCAGTGGCTCTATGACTATGTCTTCATCAGAATGAGTACGTATAATGGCCTGGTTGTTACGAATCATGTACTTTTTGGCCAAAAACAATTTGGTCCCATATGTTTCTGCTTCTACATTTCAAGAAGACATTTTAGTTTCGGCATGTACTGGTGCAACATTGCTCATTGGCATAGTACCGTGCAGCTTGTGGCTCACTGGCATGGTACCATATGGTTTGTAGCTCATTGGCATGGTACCGCACGTTTTTGCTCATTGGCATGGTACCATATGGTTTGTGGCTCATTGGCATGGTACTATGCGGTTTGTAGCTCATTGGCATGGTACAAGGCAGTTTGTGGCAGCCATTATGTCTGTATTGTACCAATGTTGCCTGCTGGTTAGCAATGTTGTATCGTGTTGTTTGATGTCAAAATTAACTACCAGCTTCAAACAGAACTGTCAGTTTCATGATGTATTGTTGTACTGAATAACAGTGATATGGTTAAATTATGACCCAACATTTTGCAGATAATCTCGAGGTAACTTGAATTTCATGTTAAAGTATACTTTAGACCTGGACAGCTTTTAGCATTTCAAAATAGCAGCACTCCTGGAAGTGTTTATAAACACTAGGTGTTTACAGATACTAGTAGTATGTGTTTTACGTGCAGATGCCATCCGTAAGAACGCAGATAGGAAAACATTTTACATCCCCTGGCAGCTGTGTTGCGTGTGTATATATCATATTTTTGTACATAATAAATTGTGTCAATATGTAAGTTTCTCTCATATCATGACTGTTAAAATGTGGCAGACATTAAAATTTACTGCCTTGTTGCTGGAGATTGGTGCTTTCTTTTGTGTAGTGTCGGAACTGGTATTCTTGACATTTGTTGGTGCACTGGAAATATATGTCTGTGTCACTATGCATTGCAGTAGGATCACGTTAAAGCATACTTCTTGTTTATTGTATTCAATACACAATATAGCATAGCCTAATAACAGGACCCAGAGATTAAAATATGTTAAAGTTAAAATATAATAAACATGCAGTGAATAGGAATTGTTTCAGCACAATGTACATTACAGAAAGAAAACTAAGTATTGACAAGCTTTGACACATACGCACAGGACATGTAAACATGTGCATGGAAATGTCTTGAATTGTATCGACTGTACATAAAGCCAGACGTGGCGAGGTTGTTAGTTCGCCTTGGGTAGGAAGCCTACTTTTCCATGGCACATTTTAATTGATATATGTTTGTATGCTGATTACTGCAGAGTAGTTTTATTGTACGCCTTTAGTTCTTGGTCTGTATATATCTGATCAGTGTTTTATTTATCTTATTACGCCTACATTCAGAGATCACAGCGTTTCATCATCTTATGCCCACATTCAAAGATGTTGCACTGCTGTATTCTGAGTTGCCAGGATGTCAGCTTGCAATAGCATTTGGTGTGTGTCATCTTATGTGCTTGTGAATGTGTTTTTGGGAGGGGTATGACCCTTGTTATTATCTTACTGCCCTCTGGGTCCACTAAACAATCACTATCCCAGGAGAAGGGGGTTAGAGTAACCATGCTGTAATATTTGTGTTGTCCCTATACTGGGATATTACACATTACAGTGGCTTTACTTGAGGACTTAAGGATGGACAACAAATTGTGTATTTTGGAAGACCCAAATACTAAGAAAAGGTTTACTGCTGAGCAGTGAAGGACACATGCCAGATGTCTTGTACATGTGTACAATATTGTGTACATATGTGCAATGTATTTATTGTACACACGTACAATGTTGTGTATATGTGTACAGAGTGTTGTACACCTGTGCAATATCGAACTGTATCATTAGTCTAGCATCAGTTTTCATATACGTATCATTTAAGCGTACTTTGTCAATAACTTCATATTAATGTTTATGATTCCATAATTATACTTTATCGACTGCAGTAATCCAGAACTCTTAATATTACCTTAACTGGCATGACCTAATGTATGACTATTATGTGTAAATGATGTTTTATACGAGGAAATCATCCATTCAAACGTTTTGTTATTTTGGAAACAGTAATTTTTAAACATGGTTGTCATGTATAATAGAGTCCATTAATTATGTAATTAAATTATATTTAATGCAAGACATTGTCATTTTAGTGTTTTTCAGACCTATTTTTGTGTTGGTGTTTTATTGCCAGTTTTAGAACATTCAATCTCACCAACCTACCAAATAATTATAAATATGCATAGATGCTTATTTCAGTCGTAGTGGTTTACCGCTTCATAGGATACCTTTTCAGCATTTATTTACTAGGAAAAGGTGTTTTAGGAAACACGCTTGTATTTGTTGCCAGATGTTTCTGTATCGTCATCGTGCCTTACATAGATTCGCTTCTAACAAACTGTCAAGTGACATTGCTAACCCGGACTCTAGTGACCGTCCAATTCCAGTTGATATATGCATTTCCCCCCTGGGCTCAACTTGTGTGTGTATTGGTTGTTGTACTGTATGTGCTGGTTCAGTGTTCTGTGCTGCAATGTGTGATGTTAATGCTGTATGTGGTGTCAGTGTTATGCCACAGATACTAGTGACACGGATGGTCAGCTCTCACTGGACGCTTCAATGTTTTAAACACAGACATGCTGTTTTACCTTATCATCTATGTCGACAAAAATGTCTTTATGAACACTTGTCCGTTTTTCCCATGGGAATGTGGCTAATGGCATTATGTAAAATTGTTTACTACAAACATGTCCTGGTAAACGTAACTACAAATGTTTTGTGCTGCCCGTTTCTTGCTCGAGCGTGACTAAATAACGTCACTTTGACAGTGTTCTGCATCTAGCTGGGTGCAATGTTGTATATAGGATGTATGTCGATGGTACATGTTACCAACCCCCGTCTGAAAGACCACTTCCGTGTGTATAGTGTGCTATTTAAAATGGCAGCAGTTGTGAGCTGCAGGTTCTGTATAAAATGCTTCCCGATTGTTGTGTTTGTGAATGGACTTGTTGAGAAATAAACCAAACAATGTACCAGTATACTTACTGTTTGCCTTGATGGTTGTTGTGCTGATAAGATGAAAGAGTATTCCAAGATGGTATACATTGTTCATGTCTACATCTCTGCAGAATAAATGTACCCTTTTTGGCACAGCACAGAAGTTTATTTCTTGCAAGTAACCATTGATAACAAATGTCTTTGACTGACACTGCTGATAAAGCCATTCTTAAAACTCTTTCCTAAGAATTCATTTGGCCCATTGTGAATCAGGTCCATTGATGTTCAAATCTGTTGTGCGTAAATAGTTTAAGTAACAAGCACTGCATATGTGTCAGTTCCTGATGCTTTGATATAAGCCAGCGAGACTGAAGTGATACTCAGTGTTGTTGAGGAAGACATGTGGGATTTCACGGAACTCCTCCGCCCATTCATAGTTGTGTGCCTTCCCGTGCACCATGATTACCTTGTAACACTCGTCGAACGATGACACTGAGCCAAATATGTATGGCTGAAAACACAAGCAATTTTACAGCTGAATTAATATACTGTATTCGACCTATTAAGCATACAGTACACTTGACACATTTTTAGATGCTAAATTGTGTTTTAATTAGCACACTCCAAACTCTGCTACAAAAAACTACGATTACATTATTTTTTATTGTTCCACCAGATGGCACCACAGTAGGCACCACAACAAAAGCTTACAAATGACATCTGTTGAGACCTGAGTTGGAAGCATACACATTTTGGTAAACTCTTTGTGGTTACCATGTACTTAAAACTAACTATGAGAGAAACATTGGAGAGAAGTTAGTAGTGGCAAACGATCAGCATGACAGATGTGCAGTATCCATTCTAAAACTTAGTAAAAGCCTGACATGATAATTAGACATTTATAATAATAACCATGGCACATGTACTCCATGTGGGACTGTGAATATTTGGGCAGGACACATCTCAAGACTCAACGGAAGTACCTGGCAAGATATTCAATGAAGGGACTGGGTTGGTATCACCAGCTATTTATGCATTCACATGTGGTTAAAGGGCTGCCAGAGCTGAAATAGGTGGATATAATTTTCGATCTTCGTCGTCATTGAACCTTGACAAAATAGGAGGTGTATGCTTATTAGGGCATGTATGCTAAATAGGTGATATTATACTTCATAACTACCATCCTAAAGACATACTTTATAACTACCATCTTAGACATATTATATTTCATAACTACCATCCTAAAGATATATTATACTTTTTAACTACCATCCTAGACATATTATACTTTATAACCAGCATCCTACACATACTTTATAACTACCATCCTAAAGACATTATACTTTATAACTACCATCCTAGACATACTATACTTTATAACTACCATCCTAGACATACTATACTTTATAACTACCATCCTAGACATATTATACTTTATAACTACCATCCTAGACATATACTTTACAACTGCCATCATACAGACATATTATACTTGATAACGACCATGCTAGACATTATACTTTAAGACATATACTTTATAACTACCATCTTAGACATATTATATTTCATAACTACCATCCTAAAGATATATTATACTTTTTAACTACCATCCTAGACATATTATACTTTATAACCAGCATCCTAGACATATACTTTATAACTACCATCTTAAAGACATTATACTTTATAACTACCATCCTAGACATACTATACTTTATAACTACCATCCTAGACATATTATACTTTATAACTACCATCCTAGACATATACTGTACAACTGCCATCATACAGACATATTGTACTTTATAACGACCATCCTAGACATTATACTCTATAACTACCATCCTAGACATATTATACTTTATAACTACCATCCTAGACATATACTTTACCACTGCCATCCTACAGACATATTATACTTTATAACGACCATCCTAGACATATACCTTATAACTACCTTACTGAAGACATATTATACCTTATAACTACCATCCTAGATATATTATACTTTATAACTACCATCCTAGAGACATATACCTTATAACTACCATCCTTAAGACAGTATACCTTATAACTACCACCCTAAAGACATATTATACTTCATAACTACCACCCTAAAGATATTATACCTTATAACTACCATTCTTAAGACATAGTACACCTTATAACTACCATTCTAAAGACATGTTATACTTTATAACTACCATCTTAGAAAATTCCTGTTATATACAGAATACAATATTTCAACAATGATATGTTCAAATGTATATAAACATTGTAATAACATACTATGGGTTAAAATATGTACATGCATTGTATTGCTAAACTGTGAGGATTGGCACACGGGAATAACACAAACAGCATTGATCCCTACCTTATTAACACCTTCCACTGTTATCTGGATGTGATCAGACATGTTTCTGCCTGGTATCCACCGGGCTTTCTTTGACTGACAACACACATACACACACACACAAACAAAATAAAGTATGTTACACTATTCTCTTTAATGCTTCATAATGCTGGCCTATACACAAACCTAAAACTATGTTAATTTTGAGAAAGACTGCAAACCCCACCCCACCTGTTTTTTATTTGTTGCATATCTGTATTGATTTGTAGTTCATTTGTAGTAAAATATAGGTCTGTATAGTCAGTAATAAACAAAAACATCAAAATTAGACCACTGAAATAAACTTTTAATTTCATGCATACATAACCGATTAGAATCTTTTTGCAATCATTACGTAATGACTACTGGCATGAAGTGTCTGAAGGACATTATTTGGCAGTGCCAGTACAGATACTAAGACAAAGAGACACAGCTGCATACAAAAAGAAAACAGTTCATTCCGGCATGTATATAATGATAAAATAAGCCATACCTTCACAACTTGAGTGATTTTGCTTAGGTCAATGATTATCCACTGAGAAGATGCGATATCAGTTGGCTTAAAACACAAGGAACTAAAAAGAAAAGTGCTTTATTCAGGGATACTTATCAACTTAAGCAGGACTAAGCTATAAACTACAAACGATAAATGGCTTGAACAAATAATTTACATATTGATTACACAACAGATACTTTTATTTATGACAACTCTTGCAAAAAATGGTCTTCTCTAGTAACAACGTGATAAGACAAATTGTTAATTCTAGTTAAAGATCTGCAGGTCAATACCTCGGCATCAAAGTTATATTAACATATAATACTTGTTTCATAATCTGTAAAATGTATGCCTCTATTAAACTTGTGATATGCCAAAATGACCACAACATGCTGAAGTCATAGTGATAGGGTAAAGTAGCAAGAATCTGTAGGAATTGCGCAGAATACCAAGTGTGACGACACAGATTGCTGAAATCCCAAAACGACAGAGTCCAATACTGCACAACACAAATAGCAGCAATGTGATGTCTTCAAACAACTCCTTGGCGGCAATGTAATTCAAAATAATTATTATGCACTTGTTGTTCTGAATTGATTACAAATTAGATTCTGTTGTTGTTTGACTAGTTTTATTTGGAAAAGTTTGCAACGAGTATTCTGTTGGTCAGAGTTGGGTTCAATTATAGCTGAGTTACTTGTAATTAATTGCAGTTAATTTTGTTTCAAGTTGTAATTGTAATTGAGTTTCACAAGGTTGTGTAATTGTAATTAGCCATTGTAGCAAAGGCTACCCAAAATAAACAGGGGCACCTCTAGTGCATAATATAACATTAACATAAATATGAAATTGTATGAAATTGTCGACGGAAGTACAGGACGAACCTTTTGCTAGCGCTGAAACAATCTACAAACTATCTACACCAACTCGTGCTCAATCGTGTTCAAAGTTTTTCAAATGTTAGATCAGGCAATTTTTGCGTTTTTGATACTAGCATTATGATTTCTGTTTAATATCATTAAGTGTTATTGTTAGTACAATGTATTCTTTGTTGAAGCAAACTTTTTCTGACTCTAAATTGAAATGCAAGTTGTCCTTCTGTCAATAACATATACATGACTGCCATCTAGCGATCAAAAACGTGATATTCCATGACAATTGAGTCCATCCCTGGCAGCACAGATGTATGAATTCACCTAAAACCAAGTCTAAAAATAAGCAGTAATGGTCCATGTTATAAAACAATATAGTTGTACTCAGCTTATGCATCATTGCAATTAACCCAGCTACTACTGAAATTAGAAAATCTAAAAGAACCTTTGAACAAAAATTGGCAGGTAATATAAAAAATGACAGCAAGAGTTTCTATGCTTATGTAAGGAGTAAACAGAAAGTTCGAGATAAGGTCGGACCACTGGAAAGCAACAGTGAAAACATAATTTCATATGGGTTCCAAATGGCAGAGGTCCTGAATGAGTATTTCAGCTCAGTTTTTACCACAGAAGATATCAGCTCACTTCCAGTTCCATTGACTAAATTTGAGGGCAATACATCAGAATATTTAGGGCAGTTATTTGTAACTCCTGAAATGATAGCAAAGAAAATTAAGAAGATGAAAGATAATAAATCACCTGGAGTTGATGGGATACCACCAAAACTGCTAAAGGAAATTGTTGATCAAATTAGTACACCACTTGCAAACTTATTTAACTTGTCACTAGAAGAAGGAATAGTTCCTTCAGAATGGAAAGAAGCAAACATTACGCCGCTGTTTAAGAAGGGATCGAGGAAGAAGCCAGAAAATTACAGACCAGTGAGTTTAACATCAGTTGTATGTAAATTACTTGAAACATTAATTAGAGACCACATGGTGGAATTCCTCATAAAACATAAATTAATAAATACATCTCAACATGGATTCCTAAAAGCAAGGTCATGTCTAACCAATCTCTTATGTTTTTTAGAAGAAATTACAAAGTGGGTAGATCACGGGTCACCAGTGGATGTTGTCTACTTAGATTTTCAGAAAGCTTTCGATAAAGTGCCACATCAAAGATTGTTACTTAAACTAAAAGCCCATGGTATAGGCAATGATGTAATCAACTGGACAGAAAAGTGGCTTACACACAGAAGACAGAGAGTAATAGTAGATGGTAAGATTTCAAACTGGAAATCTGTTTTGAGTGGGGTACCACAGGGATCAGTGTTAGGCCCTATACTGTTTTTAATATATATAAATGATTTGGAGGATGACATATCTAGCAAAGTACTCAAATTTGCAGATGACACAAAGGTATTCAGAAAGGTTACTAATGATACAGATAAACAAAGTTTACAGGATGATCTGGAAAAATTAGTTAAATGGTCAGAAAAATGGCAAATGTTATTCAATTTTGGGAAGTGTAAATGTATACACATAGGACATGGAAATATGGACGAGGAATATAAAATGGGGGATGCTGTACTAGGTAGAACCACACAAGAAAAGGATTTAGGAGTAACATTTAATGCTGACATGAAAGTTTCAGAGCAATGTGGGATTGCTGCTTCGAAAGGAAATCAAATTCTAGGCCTAATTAGGAGAACTATCATGTATAAGGAGAAACATCTAATTGTACCCCTGTACAAAGCAATAGTTAGACCACATTTGGAATATTGTATTCAAGCATGGAGGCCATATCGTAAAAAAGACATAGATAAGCTAGAAAGAATACAACGAAGAGCAACTAAGATGATTCCAGAATTAAGAGACCTTAGTTACGAAAGTCGCTTATTACAATGTGGTTTGACAACACTAGAGACCAGGAGACTAAGAGGAGACCAAATAGAAGTGTTTAAAATAGTGAACGGTTATGAGGATGTTGATAGGAATATGTTCTTCAAACTTAAAGAAGGCAGTAGAACCAGAGGACACAAAGCAGCATTAGTTAAGGAGCAGTGTAGGTTGGACATGAGAAAGTACTCATTCTCACAGAGGGTGATAAATGAATGGAACAAACTGCCAAACGATTGTGTTAATGCTAGTAGTGTGAATATGTTTAAAAATAGAATTGACAGATATCTGATAAGGGCGGGCTACACATAGATGGACTCTCGATAAGCCAATGGCTTCCTTGTCCACTTGCCATCTGGAACTTGTTCGAGATGGCAATCTTGTTAAATCTTGTTAAACCCTTTATGTAGCCAATAATTGATTTGGTTTACATAATTGTTGCTGATTGTAATTTACTTTTTTCAAGTCTTGTAATGACAACTGAGTTTTATGATGCTTTGTAATTGACAATTGTAACTAAGCCGTTGTGTTTTACCTCAGTGATATGTAGAGTATGCCAGGCTGGAATGTTGTCATCACATTGACATTCTCTTCCAGGACACATGTCCAACCAAGTGGTGCTTCTGTGGAAAAAACAACCTCAGTCAACGTCAGTCCATACAATTTAACATTAAGCGTACATAGTCTAATCGTTTGTATCGTAACATCATGTTATGTAGTATAACTTATATCTATTCCAACAACTTAACTGCCCAAATTTGTTTTAATGAACCACAAAGGTTTAATATAATTTGATCTGTTTAATTTCAATGTTTGGTCTGAATATCATGTTTACATTGCGTGTGGAGGGCAGCCCTGGTAAATACAATGATCATGTCTTACAACTTTACCGCAATGTGCCTACCTGTGAGAGGGTGTTCTTCATTCGGAAGTGTTATTTCAATGTTCTGTTGGTTAGATACAATCAGAGTAGCCCTCTTTGTGAAGAATGTGCCAGCAAGGCTGTTGAAGTGATCCCCGAGTGCCTGGCCAATGCTGGCAACTCGCACATAGGAACCAGCACTCCCAAGGTAAGACACCTGTCTGGAACTTACGTCAGGCGACATTACAGCTGAACTGGATGCACAACTGTCATAGCTGGTTACCAATTTCCCACTCCCAAGGCCTGAGAACGGGCTGTAGCTAAATCCTTCTGATGTAACCGCCTTTACTGACGTATATATTGAGGAGATTGACGATGCAGACACTGCTGAACTTGCAGTGCCATTTGCTGAATCTTTGTCAACTTCACTTACTGTTTTGTTGGGCTGAACTGACTGAAGCTCTACGGCAACATTCTGAGACACTTCCAACTCCGTTCCTTCTGTGAAAGAGAATGACTCAGTTTTCTTCGTTCGTTTGAATATTCCCATACCAAATGATTTCTTCTTCTTCCCATCATCCATTGCAGTAACAGGTTGACTAGTGCCAACAGCTTTAGCCTTTGACGTATCAGGCTGGCTAGTGCCAACAGCTTTAGCCTTTGATGTATCAGGCTGGCTAGTGTCAAAAGCTTTAGCCTTTGATGTATCAGGCTGGCTAGTATCAAAAGCTTTAGCCTTTGATGTATCAGGCTTACTAGTGCCAACAGCTTTAGCCTTTGATGTATCAGGCTGGCTAGTGCCAACTGTTTTAGCCTTTGACGTATCAGGCTTGCTAGTGCCAACTGTTTTAGCCATCATGTCTTCGTTAGTCACTATCACCTGAACTGTGGTCAGCGAACCTTTTTTCTGTGCCCCTGAACTCAACTTGTTTTTACGAGTAATCTGTTTGGCAGATGTCGTAGGTGTCACTGCCAGCTGTTTTGTGTGTGCTATTTTTTTACTATCTATTTTCGAATAGTTTGTGTCTGTTTTCGAATCCTTTATTTCCATTTCCAAATCCTTTGTTTCCATTAGTTTTGAAATGGCCTTATTATCAAATTCATGTTCGAAAGGCAGCTTTTCTGACTGTAGATTTTTGTTACTTGTCAAGCTGTTCAGAGACCTTTTTCGTAGTTTCTTTATACCTTGTGATATCATCTTCTTTTTCTCGCTGAAGCGTTTCTTGCTCTTCCATAGTCTTCTGCCCACTGACATCTGTTCCTGCACATGGACAAGCAATGAACATTCACACTTTGTCAATCTAATTTTAAAATGAATTTAACAAAGAACCTAAAATGAATTAAATAATGTCATGCTCGAGAATGAGAAGACCGCCGAAGAAGAAGATACAGTAACGTGATTTTACGTTTTTATCATAAAATCACTAAGTACCTTTAAAGGTACTGTATTTGTTGCCGACTTAATAATATAATGTTCTTGGTACTAGAATAAACATTTGTAAATGATGCTGCCCGGCAAAATGCGTTTAATAAGCCAAATACATGTTTGCATTTTTACTGTTTCGTTACGAAAAGTTGCGAATAGTGTTTATGGCGCGAAACCACAGGGGCGGAGCTAGGCGAAGCTTGCTTTGTCGAACGGTAATCAGATGCATCACGTGATCGCGGGATCAACGCGCGCGCACCAGCGACTTGCTCAGAGTTTGTTGACATTCGGGCAACATGGCTGACAGTGACAGGTGGGTTGTGCATGCACCGTTGCGTTCCACCACGACGAGGAGGGAAAAGGAGTTGGATAAAGCGAGATTGGCAACACGAGTGACACTGAAAAACCAAAAGGGACGTTGGGATCGCCTGAAGACTGTCTTCAAAATGAAAGACAGTGAAGTGGCAGACATTCTATTCGACACGTTAGTACATTTTCTTATTACTATCCTAGCCTAGGCCTAGCGCGATTTTCGGCATCGGATCGATACCCGGAGCCCCGGCCCTAGCCTAGGCTATGGCTATGTCGCATGTAGTGCCTTCACACAATTCAGGTTTAACACCAGATAAATAGTTTTCACAGTATATATTGAAAAGTACACATATATACTCATAAATTCTGCGTACATTGAGTATGAATACGAGTACCTGACACATAAGTTATATGAGTACGAGTATTTTCACAAATTTACTCGAGTACCGAGTACTTCCGCCTCAGGTCTGGTCAAGGACACCATTTGATTTGTTGTAGTCGTGCGCACGCACACACCCACATAAAATACAGTGCCTGCATGTTGCATATGTGGAATGTTGATAATCTCCATGGCATAGGCTTAGTGTAGCAAAAACTCACCCATGTGCTTAGACTAGTTATTGTTGTTGCTCTCCTCTTTTTCCCTGTAGTCTGGGGTGAGGCTGGCACCGATACTGGTTGATGATTTATTTTCCCCCTTCTTCATAACTAGTCCCGTTTTACTACCGTCTCCACCAATAGTCTCCACTCCCCTCATTCTCCATTCCCCTCCCACTAAATCTTCACTCAGTCCTCCCATCTCAGTCTCGGCCTTCTTCTTCTCCACTCCCTTCTATCCTCCACTTTTCGGATTCACATTTTGTTATACAAAATGCCTGATGAATAATGTACACTAAGTAGTTGTCAGGCACCAAGACTATGCACAGTTTATCTTGCCAGTTATTCTATGTCTAATATGTCAGTAAAACATTGGTACCCACTTCAATGAAATTACTTACATTTGTCATTGCCCAAGAAATGCAAGGCATTTAAGTGTGGCCCTATTTCATGCTCATGCTTGGATAAATTAGGGTGGGAAAGAATTGGCCCATTGAAATGTAGCAAATTGAAAAAGTTACATCATAATATGAACAAACACGTAAATGATCATCTAAAGATGTGGAAAGAAGAACTGTTATGGAAGAATGGTTGTTTTAAGTTAAAAGGCAATAATTGTTGTAACAACACTGGAAGCTTCAGTGAGTCACTACTGTCCCATCAGTGCACACAGATAAGCATCAGTCAAATCTGCAATGGTGTTGTGTATTGCCCTGCCTCATTGACACACCAACTGTCTCATTGTTAAACATAATGCCTCCAAGTGGGTTGTAATGTAAAACCATCCCAGACTGGCAGTAATATACCAGCCCTCCTGGTGTGAATTGTGCATGTGGACGTATGTTCATATAACTATGTCAGGCAAAAAACCAGCATTTGACAAAAAAAAATATCCAGAAAGCAATTGGTAATCAAAGGAATAATATTTTATATACTATATAAACTTTAACTACAATATAGAATAAAAACAGTATAAACATTATCAGTTTAACAAGATTTAACAAGATTTGCCATCCAAGCCAAAGGCCCAGATGGCAAGTGGACAAGGAAGCCATTGGCTTATCGAGAGTCCAACAATGTTCACCTACTTATAACCCGCCCTCCCAATATATGTGTCAACCTTGTTTTTAAACATATTCACGCTGCTAGCAGTTACACAATCTGTAGACAGTTTGTTCCATTCATTTATTGTCCTCTGTGAGAACGAGTGCTTCCTGATGTCTAATCTACATTGATCCTTTACTAATTTTACCTCATGTCCTCTAGTTCTGCTATCCTTCTTGAGTGAGAAAAACATATTTCTATCAATATTTTCATACCCATTCAATATCTTAAAAACTTCAATCTGATCTCCTCTTAACCTCCTTGTCTCTAGAGTTGTTAAACCACATTATTTCAGGCGTTCTTCATAACTAAGGTCTCTAAGTTCTGGAACTTTTATGGGTACTCACCACATATTTAAGAAATAAATTATTTGATTGTACTGTGGACAACCCATTACACGCATGCACATTGCTACCATCCAACGTCAATTTGATGGGCACATCACTAAATGGAAAGTAGGCCACTGTAACATGGGGCATGAAATATGCAAATAAAATAGTTATTTAATGAAAGGTTAAGGTATGTTACAAATACAACTAAATATTTGTCTATGTTGATATACATGTATGGATAGTGAGTGGAAATAAAGCTACATAAAAAAGTTATGAAAATAAAGTCACAAAATTGCCTAAGAAAGTCACAGAGAAATATAGTAACAACATTGTGTTATTCAAATACCATATATTAAATATAAAGGTACATTCTTGCACATTTTCACTGATACTTGAGCACAATAAGTTTTTATGATAAAAAAATAATAATATTTTGACACAATATTAAGTGATAATATTTATTGATTTAATAAACATATCACTGGAGCCGTCAACCCACTCGGGTTTAAACATGGCATTTAGCTGGCTTAGACAAGTGGTTGAGTCAGCTTTGAAAGTGGCTTCTCAAGTGTCACTAACAAAAAAGTAAAGGTGACCAAACACTTTGGTGATCTGTAATCGTGTTTTTTATTGATTGTTTTGTATTAGTATTTCAACTTGTATTATAAATGCAAAGAACTAGATATACAAATGAACAGGCTTTTGCTGATGAAATGAATGATTTTTACAGACGTTTTGATACTCAGGACTCTTCCAGTAGACGTGATTCTGTGCTCAGCGATTTGTTTGTCAGTAATGCCGATAGGCTTGAAATTGATGTAGATGTTGTTACTAGTCTTCCAACATGTATGTAGTAGAAAAGCAACTGGTCCTGATGGCATTCCGGCTTTTTATTGAAAACATTTGCTGAGGAGCTGGCACCGGCTTGGTGCCCCATATTCCAACTTTCAATCGACAGCCACAGGGTACCAATACTTTGGGAAACCTCATATATTACTTCTGTACCAAAGATAATTTGCTCAAAAGAAAACAATGATTACAGACCTGTTGCACTTACATCAATTGTCATGAAATGTTTGGAATGCTTAGTGGCTTGTAAACTGAGGTTAGACGTTCAGGACTATCTTGACCCATTCCAATATGCCTACTTGCATGGCAGAGGAACATATGATGCTGTCAACACTGTTGTCCATCTAATTTTGAAACACTTAGACAAGCCCAAGGGTTATGCTAGACTACTGTTTATAGACTTTAGCTTGGCGTTCAACCTTATCCAACCTCACACCCTGCTCAGTAAGTTGAAACAAATGAATGTGAATCCTCAAGTCTCAAGTCTCAAGTGGTTTTACTCCAAACAGCCCAAACTTGGGCTAACGCAGGAGTTTGTGGTGGGCTGTGCGCATGCGCTGTGGGTGGTACATTCGATTAAAAGACTAGTATCATTAATGTTGCTGAAATGGTTTTTATGTGATAGTTTTATTTATTTTATGTATTGGATGTTTAACGAAATTTTTAATAGGTTGGTTGTGTGTATGGACACTGTCGCTGCCCTGCCACATGCACACATAGACAGTCTCCATACCCACACCCTGGATAAGTTTACGCTAAGCTGTGTTTTAAAGGCAGTTTAGGTGAGGAGGTGTGGTGAAAGGGAGTTCCATAATAGCTTCTTGAAATGATTTTGGGTTTTTTATGTTGGTAATTTTTGATGGAATCATATTCCATATGCGAATGGCTCTGGGATAAAATGAAAAGACCATTGCATTTATACGACACTTGGGGGCTATGTATTGTCCACGGGTTCGAGAGCGAGTTAGTAGGCCTGAAGGGGGGGTGATCTCAATAATGTTGTTTAGAATTTTGTAGAAGGTAGTGGCTTGTTTGATAATGCGCCTTCGTTCGAGGGTTGGCCACCCAAGGGCAGTAATTAGATCTGCTGGATTTGTGTTTCGTCTGTAGTCATTTTTAACAAATCTGGCAGCAGAGTGTTGCACTCTTTCAAGGCTTTTAATTTGTGAAAAGGTGTGGGGATTCCATATGGGTGAAGAGTACTCAAGTTTTGGCCGGATTAGCATGTTGTAGGCTGTTTGTTTAACTTCGGGTTTACATGGGCCAAGAGTTCGTTTAATCATGCCTAAACATTTCGAAGATTTTGAAGTTATGTCAGTGACGTGATTTGTCCAGGTTAATTTGGAATCCAATTTTACTCCGAGGTATGAGTGGCTGGATACGGTGGATAATGGCTGGCCAGAAAGCGAGTACTTGTGTGTGCTGGGTTTAGTTTTGTTTGTTATTGGAAGGTGGACGCATTTAGATACATATATCATCAAGTGGTATCATTCTTTTCTAACAGACATAGTGCAGCTTGTTAAAGTAAATCAGACTCTTTCCTAAACTGTGGTAACAAATATCTGTGCACACTAGGTTGTGTCAGTTTGCCGATTTTGTACTTTCTATATACAA
The DNA here is from genome assembly GCA_033239005.1 of Lamellibrachia satsuma. Classification (NCBI taxonomy): domain Eukaryota; kingdom Metazoa; phylum Annelida; class Polychaeta; order Sabellida; family Siboglinidae; genus Lamellibrachia; species Lamellibrachia satsuma. The sequence continues at coordinate 8,090,825 of BSQZ01000008.1, forward strand.
ATGACTAACAGCAGCAGTACTAACAACTATAATATTATAATAAAAAAATTTATGTTTCGGCTATTCTTAGTCTGTTACATGCTGATTCTGACATCAGAATGTACACTTCTGAAATTTAAAGCTTTGTACATTGGCGTGACAACAACCACCTCAAACTCAATGTTAGTAAGACTCAAGAGATGATTTTTGATGCTAAATGTATTGTTGCCGATCACTTGCCTGTTGTTATCCATGGTGAAGAAATTGTCCAGATCGGTCAGTACAAATACCTAGGTGTCCATCTTGATAACAAACTTAGCTGGAATGTCCATGTTCACAGTGTGTGCTCCAAAGTTGGCAACTGGATCATGCTTATGAAACATAACATTTAAAACTTATCTATTGCAGCTTTCCAATGTATTGGGCACGAAATTTCCTCGCAGCAATAGAAGAAGCACAAAGATTTGCCACTGAAGACAAACAGCAAAGGGCACACTGTGTAAGTATAGCTTGTATACATTGTTGTTAGACACAACAATGACATTCCATTACAGCACAAATAACGATTATCATCAGATTATGTTTCTACTTAGTCCCTTGGCTTAGTTAGTATTTTGTAAAGAAGACTACATAGTGATTAAAACAATGTTTCAGATGGCTGTTTACAAAAAGAAAGAAACATCATTCACATATGTTAATATTTCCAATGGGAGGTTTATTGCATTGCAATACACAACCAGTAATACAGTACAAAATAAAAACAGCATGTGTATATCATGTTATGCATATGCATTCATATCGAGTATTTTCAATAACATTATATTTGTGTTAAATCGTTTAGCTATTTACGTTGAAACAGTACATAGCACCAGCATGTGGAAACGAGAATGTCTTGCAAATGCCATCCTGCCTAACGAGAGTTATTAATTGTTGTATAACACATCATTAAGTTTGTTTGTTAATTTACAGTTACCATAAGGTATTCAACAAGAGGGAAAAACTGGACAATTGTGCCAGAGCGGCAACTGAAACATTATGAGTACATTGTCAGCCTGCATGAGACAATCATCTGTGCCTGTACAGAGGATGAATTGCCCAAAGCCAGGAAGTGTGGCATCAAGCCTGACAATCCCATAAACATTGCACCCAACATCGCAACAGGGCCTGCTCCACCAACATCTGAGCTAGTTGCCAGGCATCGTACTCGATTTACAAAGACTTAACCGTGTCGTTGACATTAGTTCCCAAGGTAACGGAGAGAAGCAAGGTAGGAACAGGTAACAAACGTGCCATTTAACCTGTGTATTTGTTGTGTAATATCAAACAATTCAAAAGTAAATTTTTTTATGAAAGCACTGTGGTTTCAAAACTGTCATGGGTAACTTTATAATGTGTATGGATAATTTTTCACAAAGCATATGAATGTGCTGTCATGTTTAATAAGTAATGACTTAACCTAATCTATGAACTTTGAACCCAGTGTATTGTCCATTTTCACTTGGAAACAGCTTAGTATAACATGGCGGTTACCTAATCCCAGCTTGCCATGTCGCCACAGAACAAACTGGTGGTATGCATAATGCCGCATAGCATCATTGTCCCTTCATGCTGTCACACCAAACACATCAGCTCTGTAACGTCCCACCATTGTCAATACTGTAGGGTCGAGTACCAGTAAATCCATTTCCTGTAGAAAATGTATAATTATCATTCAATTTTAGGCGTTTTAACTGTACTGTTTGCATAAAATGACAGGTGATTATGCATGTGTGGTTACATGAATACATACATATATACATAATAATTGTACTGCCACAAGATGCCATATATATTATATTATGAGAATATTATATTCATTGTAGATCTGATTTGTTGTAACAGTTGCAAATAATGTTGATATGAAAGTAAGATATAGGTCAAACACTCAACATCATATTCTGTGCCAGAGACATAATGCTACTAAACAGGGTCAGAGTCATTAAGAATGTTCATTGTGATCAGTATAATGTGTTTGTTATAATTTGCATTATCATCTTGTCACTAGGTATGTGTATAATTTATTATTATTATACATTTATAATGCGCCATGTATCCGGGTTAAAAACCTGCTCAAAGGTGCTAACAAAGTAATGCTAAATAATTTTAAATAAATTGAAGAGCTAAAATAAAATGTGATTAAAAGACAGGTAAACATAACTTAAATAAAAAAGTTAAATAAATGATTTAAATGAATTAATTATATCAAGAAGTTAAATAAATACATTAAAAAAAAAATTAATTATAAATAAAAAGATAAAATAAACAACTACAATTAAGTTGATACATTAGATAAACATAAATTACTCAGATAAGTTAAATAAACAAATTAAATAAATGATAAGTTAAATAAGTAAACTGTTCGAGTGATTAAAATGTCAACAAAGTGTTCGAAAGGCTTCGCGAAAGAGATTTTTAGAAGTGAGTTGAATACCGCAACGGAGTTGGCTTGCCTGATTGCGGGAGGCAGGGCGTTCCACAGTGTCGGCCCTGCCACAGAAAAGGCCCGACGACCGTACCGCTCGAGATGGTACCGCGGTATAGTCAATAGATGTTGATTGGCGGATCTCAGTGTTCGGGTGGGTGTGTATGGAATCACTATCGATGACAGATACACTGGGCATAGATGATGCACAGCGCGAAACACAAGTAAAAGAAGCTTGAATTCGATTCCCTGACGAACAGGCAACCAATGTAAACTGAATAAAACTGTTGTTGTGATCTCGTCTGCAGGTTCCAGTAATAAGCCGTGCCGTGGAGTTTTGAATCATCTGCAGTTTCCGCAGCTGCGTCTCGGGCAGTCCATCAAACATAACTTTGCCGAAGTCCAAGCGCGACATGACTAAAGCATGAATAATTGTTTTGCAAGCAATGGTGGAAAGGCATTTTCTGATAGTTGCAATGCCGCGAATGTGACAGTATGCCACCTGGCAGACACGGCATATCTGCACCGCCATTGTCATTGTGTCATCAAATACAAAACCGATGTCGCGGATATATGGTTTCGGCGTGACGGAGCAGCCACAGACATTATAATTCTTCGTTATCATTTTCATTACCAATCACCTATCAAACCATGTTGCAGCATGGAAAACTCTGTAGTAGACATGACGGCTTAACAAAGCGCAAACAAAAAAAAGTGATGCTTGACAGTTGTCTGCTGATGTAACACAGTCTGGTTATCCCATAGTGTTCTGTTGTTGCTTCATGGATAGCTGATTATATTTGTTCAGTAGTTCTTAATGAGATCAGTTGGTTAGAGCCAATGATGTACATTCTGTAAGAAAGTTGGTATAATGAGGTGTTTGTGTTTGTTCAAGCATTGTCCAGCATGAAAGGGCAGGGAGCTGCAATGATTGATTTAGATTTAGTGATACAAATGTTGAAGACAATCTGCTTAGTGCTGGTCAGTATTCATGTTGGTCCACTGCTGTAAGTGTGTAACCCTTATCCATTACTTGATCACCAGTGAGCGAATGGCTTCAATGGCAAGCCTGTGGAGCATGTCTTCATAGACTTGTGTAAAAAAAGTTGTGTAGGGAATTTAATTAAAAGTATGCTTCAAAGTAGGCTTCACAGGAAATTTTAGGCATTGAGCAGTGATTGCCTGTCAGTGTCTCCTATAATGTATACTCCACGGTGAAACTCATTGAAACATCAAAAAGCCTGGAGAAACTCGTGGAATCTGGTATATCCTCCTAAATGGTGACAACATAATTAAATAACCTGATGGCATGATGATCATTATTTTTCATCACGGGTTAATTATCATTATGTGAATTTAAAATCGATTATTTTCATTATAATTATGTAATTAACACAATAATTATCATTTCTTTATCATCATAATGACTCCAACCCTGCTACTAAACTGATTTGTAGTAAGAAATATGTAACTTCAGAAAATGATGTTCACTACAGTACACAAGTAATTGGGGTGGCAGAAAGTGCGAGGTTGGTCTGAAAAATTGGTGAGAGGTTAAATCTAAAAAAATGGAGGGAGGTGGTAGATTGGATAGGAGATTGACTCTAAAAAATGTTGGGAGGTGGTAGATTGCATAGGATATTGAATCTAAAAAATGGTGGGAGGTGGGAGTTTGGGTAAAAGGTTGGACCCACAAACAGATGGGAGATGGGAAGTTGGCCACAAAAACAGGTGGTTAGGAGACTGAGACCGCTGCCACACACCTTCTTGTATTACTTACAGGTCGAAGGCTGAAACATTTGTCAGGCTGTATGTTGAGCATAATCGTTCGACATCGCTGGTCGTTTCTTGACAATGACCAATTTGGAGCAACTGCACTTCACACTGTTCTTGGTGTATTTTGCCTCATAATATCGAATAAGAGGCCTGGCTCCCTCTCGGCCATCTGCAGAAGCAGCCCTTTTGCCTCCTGCTCAGTCAAGACACTGATGTCAGCCTGGAAGGATGACGAAGAAGAGGTGCCACCAAGTAAAATTGCTCTAAAAATGGTAAATGTACTGGTTTTCATGATTTGTGGGTGGTATGTGAAAATCGGATGCTGGGGGCCTCGCTCAATGGTTGTGGTGTATAGAATTTTTTTATTTTACACTGCATGTACTTCATTCTGGTGCTTTTCAAAGTGAAATGATGGTGTGCAGGTACATCTGGATTAAAAATGAGTAAACAAATTTTTTTTGCGGTTTCTTATTACATTTTGTTGCTAGTACATTTTGGCTTGAAAGCAGGTTGTAAAAATGTTGAAAATGCTGTTCTAATACCAAAGTGGTACACTTGGCATATCTGCATATTCTTTCACGTACACGACACACAGTTATTGCTGCTGTTGCAAAGGGTTGCAGGGATACTATATGCACTTATAACTGTCTATAATATTTGGCTCAGAACTTTAAATGTTGATCAACACATGAAATCATCACCATTGATGTTGTATGTATATTATACTAAAAAAGTGTTTTAATTGTTTGTAAACTGTGTGACAACTATTCTACATATTGTTTCCTGTATTTTCTTGCATAATTATATTGACTAATAATATTACTACCTATCACTGAGTGATTGGGGCTGTAATTATATGCACTATATTATCAAATATGCATTTGTCATCTATGTGACATACAGATTTCATGTAGTGTTGTTAAAATAACAAATTAATGTCATGCAGGGGTCCACACCATGTAAATGATCTCCATCTCCCTTAACCTTTGTACAATACAGACAGCTTAAGTTCAGTCAATGTAATCAGACTACATCTATCGTGTAGATATTTATCAAATAGGTGTCATGTAGATGACACAAAGTTCATAATTATGTATACCGGTACATATAGAATGCATTGTGCTAGATCCATGTCACAGTAATACTGTACAATTCATTCAACATAATGACACTTAACTTCATTTAATAATTTTAAAGCATCTTTCTCCCACCTTGTTAGATGTACTTGTAATATGTTATATTGATGAATTAAATCCTTAATTATGGTTAATTAGGGTAATGAAGTAAACATTCAGTTGTACTGGGTACATATAATTTTCAGTTGTTACACTTCATAATTAATTTGCTATAATTTATGTCACTGCAGTTTATTGCATGCATAAAAATACCACAAATGAGGCTAAACAATAGTATAGAGACCTTTATCAGCTGCATTTTTGTTACTACAATTGTGTAATTCCATATAAATACAATTTTACCTGTAGTCTCTCCTTTTTCTGGCTTCTCAGTTTCCTCATGAATGCAGTCTTCTCTATTCAGTGTAACTAGACTTGCTCTGCCACGTCGACGCCTCCTGCCACCCATTCCTCTCGATGCACTCTGCCCTCTTTTTGCACCACTTCCTCTTCATGCACCCCTTCTTTTCATGCCACCTCTTTCTCTTCCTGCATTTCTTTCCTCATAACCATTGAAACTCTGTGGGTGAAAGGATGTGATGTTGCCAAATTTGCGTTTATAACCAATACAGTTTATGACATACATTTTATCACCACTTAAGAAAACAATTATTGACATTGTTTGCTACATTATAAACAAGGAAAAGTTTACCATGGTGCGACACACAAATGCAACAGTTTTCACAGAAGATCGTGGCACTCGATAAAATAAAATGTGCTGTCTTATTTACTTTTATTTTATAACAGTTATGCGTGAAAGAATCGCCAGTCTTATTCCGCGAAATGGGAACCGAAAACGAATGCAAGCAAACCAAAATGATGTCAACAACTTCAAAAACTATTACGACATATAGACACTTATTATGTATGGTTTAACCGATAGACCGTATACACGAAACAGGCCTTACACGTACGTCTTTTCTGGTATTACATGATTACATGTAGGTCACTAATTACGCTAGTAATACATAATACAATATAGGTAATAGGCAACGGCACTGCACGCTCGAGACGAACATAAATTATAATCAGACAAATCAAATCATGAAATGTACGAATAATACAGAATGCTTTTTGATGGATACGGCTTGTTGATAACAATCACTGAAATGAAACAAATCTCAAACGAAGGTAATTTTTCAGACACAGTGACAAACGGAATATTTACGACAATTTGTGCTATAATGTACCTCCAACTCCGTTGACGAACCATCCGTTACTATGGAAGCCATGTTGCTTATCAGTGACAGGCGCTGACATAATACAAGCTCCGCCTCCTCAGGTTGCAACCTTCTCGGAACTTGCCGAAAGCTGTTCGGGAAGTGCACTGACCAACGACGTTGAGTGTTGTAAGCGTCGATTTAAAAATTGCGTCTTCTTCATTTCGACACGTTTGGCCGGTCGGCATATGTTACAGTATAATTTACACTAAATGACACGATTTTATAATAAAAAAAATTGTTTTACGAACACCTACCGTACCTTTAAAAGATTTAACAAGTTTGTACCTTTGAAAGATTTAACAAGTTTGTACCTTTAAAAGATTTAACAAGTTTGTACCTTTAAAAGATCTAACAAGTTTGTACCTTTAAAAGATCTAACAAGTTTGTACCTTTAAAAGATCTAACAAGTTTGTACCTTTAAAAGATCTAACAAGTTTGTACCTTTAAAAGATCTAACAAGTTTGTACCTTTAAAAGATCTAACAAGTTTGTACCTTTAAAAGATCTAACAAGTTTGTACCTTTAAAAGATTTAACAAGTTTGTACCTTTAAAAGATCTAACAAGTTTGTACCTTTAAAAGATCTAACAAGTTTGTACCTTTAAAAGATTTAACAAGTTTGTACCCTTAAAAGATTTAACAAGTTTGTACCTTTAAAAGATCTAACAAGTTTGTACCTTTAAAAGATTTAACAAGTTTGTACCTTTAAAAGATTTAACAAGTTTGTACCCTTAAAAGATTTAACAAGTTTGTACCTTTTAAAGATCTAACAAGTTTGCCAACCAAGGCAAAAGGCCCAAATTGCAAGTGGACAAGGAGCTATTGGTTTATCAAGAGTCATCTATGTTTTTCATCTATGTGTAACACACCCTTCTGAGATATTTGTCAATTTTGTTTTTAAACATACTCGCTCTGCTAGCATTTACACAATCTGTGGATAATCTGTTCCATTCGTTTATTGTCTTCTGGGAGAATTAATAATACTTAAAAACGTCAATTTGATCTCCTCTTAACCTTCTTGTCTCTATGATTGTTAAACCACATTCTTTTAGGTGTTCTTTGCAACTAAGGAATAGAACCTGACCCTGTTTAGCAGTCTGTCAACTTACATAGAACTCAGCATCTGTTGGCAATGCTGTCCACACCTTGTAGATCGTGCTTGTGGCGTACTTGAAATTTGGATACTTGCGATAGATTCTTCGCAAGATGAATAACTTTAATCCAATATAAAGACCTAGAAATAACAAATTAAATATTGTTTGCATCACACGGCCTTTGTCAGTGGACTGGATTTGCTGTGGGTGTGCCACAAGATCAGTGTCATGTGACATAAGTTGGACAAATGGGAGCTCCTGGCAATGTCTGGAGGGGACAGATCACTGTTCTACTTCCGGGTTCATGGCATATGTATCAAGTGCCAGTGATTTTGAGACGGTGTCCTCTTTTGGCAATGTTTTGTTGCCTGCAAAATGATTTTGAACAGTGATATTGCCATATCTTAGAACTACAATTGGCTGTCAACTGTCAACATGTGCCAGTGAGTGTAGAATCCCTTGAACCTGATGACATGATGTAATTGTTTTGGATACCATTTGATTGGAATCATCTTGTTGATTTTCTGGAGAATAAATGAAAACTTTTGTACAGCAAGCTGATGAAATAATAAATATAAATTTATTTCATTTTCAAAATCTTCAAAATATAAATTTCCTGATGGTATTAATGATGTCTGTGCTGGCCCCAAAGATCCCTGCTTAAGTACAGGGCCTTAACTAATAGATATCAGTAGCGCTGACTTACCAATGAGTTTCAGGAACTGTGTGCCAGATAAGATTACAGACAGAATGAAGGTGAGTACCAAGGCTTTGACGAGGAAAAATGTCAGTTCAGGCACTTTCCACATGAACAAGCTGCATAACAACGACTACAAATGACTGCAATCATCTCGGTGTATACACAAACACTTCAGAAATGACAGTACAGTTGCACTACTTGCCTCCAATACAGTGGAGTGTAGTGCTTGCAAGTCACTCAAGTCTTCTGTAAAACTTATGCAGTTTAAAGGTTCCTACTCAATTCGATTTCTTAGCTAGTCTCATTTCAAATAAATTTAATTTAATTTTAATTTCAAATAAATTTTAATTATAGTAATTATATTATATATTAATAAAAAAAAAAAAAATTACATGTAAATGTGTATACAAAAACAAATCTAGAATGCATAATCTGACTGATAAACATGCACATTTATAACATGGAAACTTACTTGTGTATTTTCTCCAAGGTATCTGCACAATCGGATAGCGTTATCTAAAAAAGAAAAACGGGTTTAACTACAGTGCTGACAATAGATAAACTACGACACAGACAACAGTTTCTTGATTTGGAAAATTACATGGGAGGGGAAGTTGGAAAGTGGGGGAAGGGGAGGGGATGGAGACAGGAGGGGAGAGAAAGAGGGGGAGAAGAGGGGAGAGGATGGAGGGAGAGAGAAAGGGGAAGAGAGGGAGAGAGGATGGTCGAGAGAGAGGGGGGAAGTGAGAGACAAGAGGAGGGGGGAGGGTGGAGAGAGAGGACGGAAAGAAAGAGAGGAGGGAGACAGAAAGAGAAGAGGGTGGAGAGGAGAGTGGAGAGGAGGGGGGAGACAGAAAAGGAGACATTGTATCTGTAAAACTCACTAAAAAGCCTCCTGCGTTAGTCCTAGAAGAGAGTTGTTTGGAGTATATATATATATACCATAAGATGAACCGTAAGACACTCTCCCCTAAACCAAAACAATGATAATCACCTGAGATTTCTTTGCTATCTGCAGAAGCATTCCAAATTTGTTTGTTATTTTTAAGTCACTGAACGGTAGTTTCTCTTCATTCTGGAAATACAGCATTTATGTGATGCTCTCTGTGCTAAAATGAAACTAAACAAAGATGAAGACACATTTCTTCTACATGCTGGCTCTAGGATCCACTATGACATGCTGGCTCTAGTATCCACTACGACATGCTAGCTCTAGTATCCACTATGACATGCTAGCTCATTTGGTGCAAATGTGTTATTTGTTTTATAAAATCATCGGACAAACTATTCAACTATTTCTGAACAGACTTGGTAAATACTTAAAGAAATAATGGAAAAGTAGTCCAGCTCTAAATAGACCATTCTCATGAAAAGTTACCAATTGGCACACAAAAAGGATTTGTTGTATACAAACAATTCCCATACAGTTGTAAACATTTTTTAAAATAACTAATTAGCATACTTATCTTGTCCAGGACCATTTCATTAGGTTTTTTAATAATCTTTTTTTTGAGAAGCACATGCAGCTTTTTAAGGTAACTTGTTCATACCGGGGCACCACTTCTCATGTCAGGCAGAAAACTGAAGTAAACCGGATGGTGACTGCAAAGAAACAAATTGATTGTATTTTTATTTACCAATGCAGCTGTAAAAAATATAAAATTATACCACACGGAATTTTAACTAACAACTACCTATTATACCAGTGGTCAGATAAATTACAAAACCTGCGTTTTTGTAATTTAGACCAATATATATCGCAGTATGATAAGTAGTCTTTTAGGAACAAAATTATACCTCAATCATATTTTATGATAATGATTACCAAAGTTACAATTTCTTAAAAGAACCAAACTGTGTATGCTACAGAGGTTTATAATTAGCCCCGCACAGGGTTAAAATATGCCAACAAGAATAACTCAGATATAATTTTACCTCAGTTAAAATGTGTGGAAAATCCTAGCAAGGCATCATGCAATTGTAATGTTGAGATGTGCTGGATACATTTATATTCCTGTATTTATGTGCATAAAATATATTTCGCAATCACCAGTATGTTCATTCGCCATGTCCCAAGTAAAATTATGTTAAATATGATTAAATATACAAGATGTAACTTTTGTTGAAACATTTACTGAGTGCTTGAATTTGTGAAATTAACATGCAAGTAAATGAAGCAAGCTGACTAACCACACTAGTACTCGTATATTAAAGGTACATGCAAGTAAATGAAGCAAGCTGACTAACCACACTAGTACTCATATATTAAAGGTACATGCAAGTAAATGAAGCAAGCTGACTAACCACACTAGTACTCATATATTAAAGGTACATGCAAGTAAATGAAGCAAGCTGACTAACCACACTAGTACTCATATATTAAAGGTACATGCAAGTAAATGAAGCAAGCTGACTAACCACACTAGTACTCATATATTAAAGGTACATGCAAGTAAATGAAGCAAGCTGACTAACCACACTAGTACTCATATATTAAAGGTACATGCAAGTAAATGAAGCAAGCTGACTAACCACACTAGTACTCGTATATTAAAGGTACATGCAAGTAAATGAAGCAAGCTGACTAACCACACTAGTACTCGTATATTAAAGGTACAAAGTCTGATCTTTTTCATTGTAAAACCATATTATATAGTATAACTAAGATTTTATTTTACCATTATTTGTTTATGAATATCGACCTTGTCATTTGTTACATCTGTGAACAGCTGTCACCAATTTCCAATACGCATGAAAATTGTTTATCTTTCTCAGGCTCTCACAGCATCACCATCATTAATACCCTCAAAATTACATCCCCACCGCATGCAATCTTAACATGACATTTGACCCCAAACATTCATATAACAGTCAAATCATGTTAACAAAATTTTGGTTCATTTTTCAGCAGTCAAGATGCTAGAATAGATATAGTTTATACTGTATAACAAGACTTTTTACAATAAAAATTATCATATTTTGTACTTTTAATCTATATAAATTGTATTGACAATGAAAGCAAGACAATACATACTGTGTGATGATGTAGTTGACATACAGTTTGAGTATACAAACAAAAATGATAAGTTGAACAAACCAGCCAGTGATCACAGCAAGCATGTACACCTGCAACAGTGTATGTTTGTTTTCATCATACGCATTATGTGCATTTACAAATGTACACTGATACAGTTGGCCTGCAGTGTACAGCTGAAATACACTGCAGTGTATACATTTACAAGTGCACATTTATAGTATACACTTATAACAGATTATACAGATAAGTGTCAGAAACATAGTAAATCAAAAAGTGAGTTAGATATTATGGTAGCAGAGATACTGCCACCATGAGACCAATTTTGTATGGAGACCATGGACTCGAGGCAACCGGCTGCCATTTTGTATGGAGACCATGGATTCGAGGCCACCTGCTGCCATTTTGAAATTTGTGTCATTCCACTTTGCCTGCGGCTTTCACATGAGACACTAAAAGCCATTGGTCCCTTCTATCTGATATCTATGCCAGAGAAATTAGTAAAAGATAAAACACTAGGGGTAAAAATTGTACCTCTCATGGAAAGATGGATTCACAAACCCTAACACGCCCAGCATCAATTGTGTGTTGAATAGGCTCTGAATTAACTGCTTATACTCACTAAGAACACCGTAAGTGTAAACTCCTCATTCTTCCAATTGAGCAATGCACCCATGTAACTGAGAAACTTCAATGGTGGCTTCACACGCCTCTCTGAAAGTTCAAAGTAACACCAATGAAAACAATATGTAGAACTTTCCGATTTTTTCACTTTCAGTCTTACCTCTCAAGAAACGTCTTCAGATATTTTGGTCAAACCTTTGAGCCTTCACCAGTGGAATGACATTGCCATGAGAGAATCAGCCAAAATATATTAGAAGAGAGAGAGAACTCCAACTTTCTTACAAAGTAATACTATGTTAAATTTCACATTCCAACAAACTTTAACCCATTCAAGATTTCAAGCCCTTGTAGGCGCAATTTTCCTGTAGACATTATTTTACTTGCATAAATCTGCCATCATCTTAGAACATTATTTCTTACAAAGTACTCACGGAATCGTTTGACACTTCTCTTCATCCTAAAAACAAACAGCACAGATCTTATTAGATCACTTAAAAAGTTCACCTTTCGTCTCAAAGTGTTGGCATATTAACACATCCTCCATGCTTCAATTTTTTTTGCTCATCTTGTTTCAAAGCTCGTTTTGCCAATTATCAAACATATTTCTAATTGAATATGACATACTAACTCATTTGTACAAACGAAGGTTGTTTTGATGAAATCGTCGAACAAACTATTTAATAAATTTTGGTTCAGCTGAACATGCACGCCTCATCTCATTTTGTGCCTTTTCTTGGGATTAAATGTGCAGTGATCTTTAATACAAATATTTGATTGTGTGTGTGGAACACAGCCTCTGGCCTTGAGCGGTAGCCTGACAGTGATTGACAACTGTGCAGCGGCTTGTAAACAATGTCGGCCGACTCCAGTAGTTCTGCGACCGATGTCAATATTTTGACACAGAGAACGATGCATTTGATGATGAAATATATTTTGGAGACAGTGGGGATAACGTTCAAGAGACTGATATTGTTTCTGAACCGGCTGTGAAGAAGGCCCGGCAATGACGGCTCCCTGGCAGTTGGCAAGTTGATAACGTTGACCCCGCTGTGGTGGTACGCATAACTAAAGTGTCTAAGTCTAACTTTCTTTTGAAGCCCATCTTCCACTGCATTTATCACTCAAAGTCGCCAGGTGTCACAAAATACCATAAATGATGCTACTGGTATTTGCCATAGCATGGGTCCAATCTGACCTCTTTCGAACAAAATGTTCCTATTTCTGCTGAAAAATCGTGTCTCAGGAAAGCTATGCATCAAATGGCCAGTCAAAGTGGAATTGCCACAGTTTCTACATACCAAAGAAATGTTTTAAATAAAATAAAAGCCTAGAACATCCGATCTGGGGGAGATGTGCTACACATGTAACATCACGAATCTGCCCCAAGCTGCATTTCCAGAAAACTGACATTTCCATGGACCATGTTTAGACAAAGATCCGTCACTGTATAAAATAAATGTTATCAATGTTTTAGCCACAATGTAGTTTCGGATTTGCCATAACACTGAAGACCACATATATACAAATACATTTATATAGTGGTTATGCACATTTATTTGAAGAAGATATGCCCTTTAACCATCAGCATTTTAGGAAAACACTTAAACTGCAACTTTTCTAGTTTTAAATATATATTTGCTACACACTTCTCACCTATATAAATATAAACATATCTGTAAATATACACTGTATGCTTACTAACTGAAGCTTTAATATATGTGGTAAAAGACCTTCATAACAATGGCAAAGAGCAGTGGTGTCATGCAAGAAAGAGCAGTGGTGTCATGCAAGAAAGAGCAGTGGTGTCATGCAAGAAAGTGCAGTGGCATCATGCAACAAAGAGCAGTGGTGTCATACAAGAAAGAGCAGTGGCATCATGCAAGAAAGTGCAGTGGCATCATGCAAGAAAGAGCAGCAGTGTCATGCAACAAAGAGCAGCAGTGTCATGCAACAAAGAGCTGTGGTCTCATGCAACAAAGAGCAGTGGTGTCACGCAACTAAGAGCAGTGGTGTCATGCGACAAAGTCAAAGTACTTTGACTTTGTCGCATGACTTTGTAACATGACTCTTTGCTTCGTTACTTTCATTAACTTAACAATACACTTTCGTCACATTTTTGGCGAAACCGCTGCTGCTGGTGGCTTTCCACTCATCAACGACATTTCAAAAACCATGCCTAGTTATCACAAAGCACAAGGATGGTGTTTAGCTAAGTTTCCCTTGTCCACTCTGCACAAAACTAGATTGAATTAACCTCTGCTTTTTTTTAAAAGGAGGGATTGACCATTTTTTTTAGGCCAAACAAAAATATTTTTGGTTTCACCAGAAATCTGGGAAATATTTTCTCCCGTCCAGAACGATAGATTTGATAGATTTCCAGGAGTCTCCCGGCAAATCTGGGATAGTTTCCTTCGATATATCGGGCCATGTTCAAAAGTGGTCCAATATACCCGACCGTCCCCTACTTTTACTCAAGTAGATTTTTGAGGTGAATTACTTTTACTGAAGTACAAAATTAAAGTAATTCAGTCACCAATGGCAAAGAGCAATCAGAATTTTTATTTTAAGGGTACTTATTAAAACTTTTTTGTTGTAACTGTATCCTCATAATGATAGCAATGATCGATGTGATGTTTACTTACAGCCTAACAGAGAATGATGGAGGAGTCTTTTCTGGCTTCTTTGTGTCAGTTTTGAACAGTTCTTTAAGGGTGTAGCCAGTGATATTGACAAAAGCGATGGACACTGCATTCCTAACACTTGACACATTCGTGAGGCGGGCAAATATTCTGGACAATAATGATCTAGATTGCTCATTTCGAGAAGCTTCTTCAGGTTGTATGTAAGTTGAGTGAAACAGGCTCCTTCTCTTATGCATTAACATCGTGTCAAGTATAGATGATGTATCATCAGATTCATCATCATCATTTTCATGAACTGTTATGTCATCGAACTCTTCATCGGATTCCAAGTCAGATTCGGATGTTCCAGAAACATCTATGCCGAGGTAGAACTTCTCAAATGGTTGCCCCTTCTTGTGTGGTTGCCCTTGAAGGGATCTCGCTACAACAAAATAATGACCCTACTATAACAATCACAGTGTATTAGCTTAGGATAACTTAGGATGATTCTGTTTGGTTCCTCAATGATCTTCTTCAGAATCTAATAATAGTTCAACATTTCTGGTTTCAGTAACAGTTGTGCTTCATAATCATATAAAAATCGGTTGGTTTGAGCAGAATTTATTCAGGCAGCTACTAAACGGATCCTATTCCATGGTTCAGCTACTATAAGAGGAAAAGCATTCTTTCGTATATTTAAATTTGATCTCTGTGGAAATAATTTAGGGGTATGACCTCTGTTCCTTAGAGAAGCTTTATTTTGGTGAGGATTCAAAGTCATATATTTCATGCATAATTTTTTAAACTTCAATTATATCCCCTCTCAGAAATCTATATACTAATGGAGGCAGCTTACCTAAGTTAATTACAATTACAGTAGTCTGCAACAGATGACAGCATATCACCCCAGTGCTATTGAAGCTTCACTGGCTTCCTGTGAAGCAGCGAATCGAGTATAAAATACTGCTGCTATCATGCCCAACTTGACATTGCACCGACATGCTTGATGCATACCGACCTGCACATGTTACGTTCCGCCAACAATGACCTGAGTGTGCCGCCATCTACCAGCAGATACAGTGACCGAACATTCTCAGTTTAGATGTGGACCAATCTTCCAATCGAGTTAAAGACAGCCACATTGCTAGCCACATTCAAGCGACTTTTGAAACTCACCTCTTTCATGTGGCATAAAATGTATAGCCAAGAGCTTCAACAGTTTTTCTTTAACTAATTCTTATATTTCTTATGATGCACATAATATTATGTCATGTTTTTACTAATTTTATCACTATTTATTCAGCTACTTTACATATCCATTTATATATATATATATATATATATATATATATATATATATATATATATATATATATATGTATATATATACAATATTACTTCTCTGGTTATGTGCCACGCATTTAAAAAATTTATTATATTAACATCTGTTTAACTAATCAGTCTTAGCGCTTATGTATTTTATGTATCTCACAGCACCTCTGGATGGACTTTTGTCTAGATTTACGATGCTTTACAAGTTTACTTATTATTATAATTACATACATATGAATTATATTCAGAACTTAACTTCTGCAAGAACATTGAAGGCAAGTCATCGAATCAAACGAAATAACAACCAAAAATCTTCTTTACATTACGCCATGTTATGCGTTTATCATACATTGGCAAGTATTGCAAATTGGCAATTTCATAATATATTGCTATGTAACAATTCTGATAATAACGAAGGCTAACATGAGTTTGAACCTACATTTCACTGGGATGATGTAATCACTGTCAACAGGTAAGGCAGGTTCTGTGTCTGTGTCCAGTCTACTGCAGCTGGCTGACTGAATCATCACAGCATGCCTATGAGAGATCCAGCAAGGCCATCAGGGGCCACAATTGTCAACATCTACCTATTCATAAAAACCATACTAATTCTCATAGCCCCTTCCCCCTCCTGGAATTAGTACTTTCAAATGTTATACATACAGTCGAGCTTCGTTACAACGCAGTGGTCGGGGTCCACAATTTCGATGAACACCTAACGCGAGGTGCGTTAGGCGTTCCCATATCTGCCACTAGGGAGCTACTAAACAACAGCGATCGCTGCCCATTGCACCAAGTCCAAAACGCTGTTGAAGCCACCGTGTGCTTGCAGCACTGTCTTATATGCAGGGGTCGAAATTAAGAAATTTAATCCACTTGCCAGGGAGACTAGTAGCCTTAATATGTTACTCATCCCCATGAAAAATCACTAGTCCCCATTTTTGGTGGACATCGTCAAAATACGACCTTTTTATGCAAATTTGTATGTTGACCTGCAATGCTTCTTAAACATAAAATGAGCAAATAAATATACATTTCATAATTGATGATGCAACGTAATTATTTTATTCAATTAGTACTAAATCAGATCCCGAGGTTCTGGACATTGTCAACGGCCGCATGACTTGACTCTCGAGTCCTTCACAATGTCCCCAGGCTGTGTCAGTGAATGAAATCTTTCAGGATTTGGGCAACTGCACCTTCATCCATCTCCAACTCATCAGAGTCATCGTCAATGTCACCAATATCACTGATGATGTTGGGCCTCCTTGCCCTGGGTCCAGCATGGTTCCAATGCTTCACTGCAAATGATGGATCAAACTGGTCCACGTCAGGGGTTTCCAGCAAGACTGTCATCAGATCTGACAGATGTGTGTCAGACAGCCTGCTTCTCCAATCCAATTTAACAAACTTCATGTGGCATCTGCTGAAGAGGCGGGAAGGGTGAGGATCAGGTCAATAAGTCCCAGTACATTGGGGCACTGTGTCCAAAATGACAGGTTGACTTCCTTCCACGACAGCTTCTTCACTGTGGGATAACTTCTTTAGAGAAGACTCTTGAGCTTGGTCCACTCTGGTTCCACTTTGGAAACATCCAGAGCAGAGGACGAGAGGACCTGTCCAAATGTCTTGACCAAGGTATCCACCTTGTCATCACCAGTCTTTTTCGTGAACAAGGGATGTTGGCCACAGCTTCAGGTTAGTGATTGAAGATGCTGCAATAATTATTTCAGCCCTCTTCGAATCTTTCACTGAGACTTTTCAGCAGCCCCTGAACCATTCCACGCCTGGCTTCTTCAAAAGCAGAGGATAGTGCTCCTATTGTCTCTCCAAGAAACTGGTCTTTGCCATTAATCATCTTCAGAGAAGACCCATCCTTCTTTCCATACTTCTCGATGACTTATCTCGATGACGTTATCTCGTGATTGTGATTTCCTTCTGCTGGAATGCTGTTCAGACATCACTAAAGGCTGCAGTTACAGGTAGAAGTAATAATTGCTTCACTTCGTCTTTCAACCGATCTTGCCCAAAGCATAAATTTATGATGCACCACTTAACATTCATACGAGGATGACGAATTCGTATTTTCATGCACTGGTAATGCCTTGGGTTAGCATTTCACATGTTGGTTTCGCATCACGAAATCTATTAGATTTACGATGCAATGGAAGCATGCCATTTCACCCCAGTGTTATATTGGTATTGCATACTAAATTGCATTTAAGACTGTTTATTTGATTCTTACACAAGGCGTATTTGTGAATCTCAATTGCAACTTACAAACAGTCGATGCGAAACCAGCGACAGTGATTGATGTCGGCAGCAGCACAAAACAAACATGTCGACACATGTTCATTGACATTGTTCACTTGAGAATTGTCAAAGCAATTCTAAGTAAGTTTCAGCAGGTCCATTCCCCTGGCGGCAGAAAATCGGGGTCCCCGACCAACCACCGATACAACTATATCCGATTCCGCGTAATAAATTGGCACGACTGTAGATTGATGTATAACAATGTTTTGACACAGTGTATGTATATAGGACATACAACAATAACCAACAGGATAGGTTTACAAACATCTACCTCCAATAATTATATTAAAGTTTTGTGTTTTTCTGGTAATCCTATAATGTCATACTGACGCTGCGCCGTTAACGGTTCAAAGATCACATCAATATCTTGGTGCCGAACTGGCCATTGAGAGGACTGTAAGGTACAAGTCTACCTACTGCCATTTTGAAACTCGGGCAATTTCGTTCACTCCACATAGCCTGTGTCTTTCAGATGGATCTCTGAAAGCTGTAGCTCCCTTCTACTTGGTGTCTACCATAAGTTTATGTGTATAATACGCATTTTTTCTTGTCCTTTTAACTTAAAAGTTTGGGTGCATATTAAACATGGTGATAGGGCTAAAAAAAAGTCCTCCGACCGGATATGGAATTGAAATAATGCAGAAATGTGTCAACGGCATCAGATTAATCCGCTCAAATATGTATTGCTCCCTGAGCGCCAAGGCATCATGATTGGCATTCTTGAATCAATTGAACTACCTGAATAGTCAATGTCAGCCAGTAAGACTCCATGTTTCAAGTTTACACGAATGACAAGGCGATATATCGGGGTATGTCAGAGGAAGTAAAATATTTCTTACTACATTGATAGGAGTTTTCGTGGCAAATGAATTTCTAACTTGATCATGGTGAGCACAGCTGACCAATAAATAATACATCACATATAACATCAGTTAGTGCTATGCCATATACAGTACTTTTCAACACTGCCAGGTGAAGGCTCCTCAATTTCCACTAGTTTCTCCATATTTTGCATTTGTATCATATCACCTGTAAAAGTCAAACATTTTAAACAACTTTGGAACATACAATTCTTGTTTTCTAACTATTATGCTATTAATGTAATGTCTTACTCTTCTATGTGAGGTGTCATACACAAAGACCAAGACTTGGATTTGACTTTTTTCTAGTCAAAATCAGTAAAAAAATTGTATTTCATAACTGAATGGCTACAAGAGTTGAAACTTTATTAACAAATAAAATCTGTTTCTGAAGCATGCATGCACACACGCACGCACACACGCACGCACACACGCACGCACTTTTGTTAAAATCATCGAAAGAATTGACTTTGACTATGAGATCATATAGCTTGCAAAAGTGTGAATGACCCTGTACAGCCTGATAATTCTTTTGCTTTTTTCACAAAATTTTGACCAGATGCAGACAAAAATAATTTAATAGTTTAATGACTGCACCAAAACTATTTATAGTAACAATTTATACAAATGAGCTAGCAAGTCATAGTCAATACTAGAGGTTTGTTTTTTGTTAAATTAATCTGAAACAAGACAAGCAAAAAAAATGATAGTGGGCTGATGGCTATACATGATGTCATCCTAACCATAGTGACTATGGCCACTTGGCCTGTCATGTCATTATAATAAATGAGTTGCTGTCGTGGCATATGAGACACAGCCATTAGTTTAGTTCTTCATTTAAACTTCCATATGTGACAACCATTAATGAAGCTGTTCATAAAATGTTAATCCGTGATATATACTCACGCAGACTGGCATTCTCAAGTGACACTCTTCTGAGATATTTTCGTAAGTGGTGCACCTGACTCTTGAGACAACGCTGACTGTCACTGTATGTCTCCAGAATTTCTGCTACTATAGAGGAGTCATGTGTGGAGAAATCTGGCTATTGAACCAATTCAACATTACAACATTTTTGATGATATATCTCAATTCATCAATACAGCCATACAGAAATATATACAGTAGAACCATGAAAGTGGCCAACTCAGAAATGGTCATCCCTGTAAATGGCCACTCTGTCACAGCCCAATCTGTAAATCTGTCTGTCTAACCAGCCTCTGTAATTAGGTCACCCTTTAATCAGGCCATCTGGGTGGCATCCTTAGCAGGGTTCTACGATAGTTATTTACTGTGTATTAAAGGAGTTAGTAACCAACTTTCTGTTCTAGTAAAAATTCCAATATGAATGCATACATTTCTTATCCTGTAACACACTCGCACAAACACATTAATATACATAAAATTACATAACATAAACATTGTCATATTGTTAACTGATTAGATGTATGAGATTACTAACTTCACAATCACATGTTCACAAAATGCCTTAAGTGCACTTTGACACACATATTACAATGTTACAAAACAATCTACCAAGTGGAAAAATAATCCATGATACCACATGTGCCTCACAACCACTGCAATTCAGGAAATTATTGTTTTTAATGCGTGAAACTCATAACAGCAATATTCTAATTGTACAGTTCTTGTGAAACTGAATACATGTGCAATTTGCAGCGTAACAACAGTCCAACCTACCTGTATAATTTTAATAACTTCCTCACTGTCGTCGAGTCCCAGGGGGGCATCTTCATCTTCGTATGGGGGAGATGTGTACCATTCCCACTTTGCTAGATCCCTGGCATCTTCCGAAGCTTTGGAATGATGATTCATGCTGACTACACCAAGTCAAGCCCGTATCTACAATGTTAATGATCACTAGCAATTACATAGCTTCAAGTTACAGCATCACAATCACAGAGACAAACAGTGTCTGCACCCAAGTATGTATGTAGTTGCAGTGGGTCATCGGCAAATGTGCAGATTTATTTTAGAATGGCACATTATACGTGAAACACAAAGCTGGGTGGCCTCAACCAGAAGGTGGAAATGTTGGGGGCTGAAAAAGTTTGGGTGTGACACCCCAAATATACTGGCACCTTGATTATCTCAGATCATTTATTTACATGCCGACAAATTATGGTAATCTAACGTAAGCTTCATATCCATTATCATGCTGAATATTTGGTAATCCTTTACTTCTTACTTAGAGGGCCATTATTATTAAGGCTTTATATCCCATTCTTGTCTCATTTTATCTATCCCAAAGTCAAACTGTTCATTCCATCACACCACATCAATTGAGGTACACAAAGCTAAAGGTCCGTTATTATTATAAATATATTGTATTTTAGGGCACGTTTATGGTCCAAATAGCACTGCGAATTGCACCAACCTATGCAGTTACTGCACTGTAAATAAAGCCAAGGTGGTAAGATGGTACAGAAGAAGCAAAAGGAGACATGATTGAAGTCTACAAATATCTGCATGGCATCTACAAAGTTGATAAAATGCCACTTAAGATGGACCACAACACAGTAACCAGGGGACACAGCCTGAAGCTCAAGAAGGAACGTGTGACAGCTAGACAACAGAGGAGCTACTTTAGACACAGAATAGTGAACAGGTGGAACTCTGTCACACTAAATGCATTCAAAGCTAAACTAGACAAATTGTGGTGCGCTTACATTTTTGAGCAAAGTGATAACTTTCCATCCATGTGCACAAACTACAGTAAAGACCAGCTAAAAGGCAATTAGCCTAAAAGAGCTGAAGAGTATGTATGTACATATGTACGTACGTACGTATGTACAGACATGCCTGTAACGGTGACATAGACCACCAATAATAAATATTCCATATGCCTGTAGAGCTGAATAAACGTACTTTACTCTGATGTACATCATGTTTTATTTATTCCTTTATTTTGTTTTTTAAGGTGAAAATGTCATGATTCTCGCAAATCCGGGATTCACCTTGATTATCAAAAAAAACAATTGCATGTCTTTCATTGATAATTTATTAACACAAAAATATTTTTTTTGCTTTTGGCTAGATCTGCCTAGTGATGTACTGTACAACTAAAACAACCCCCATCACTGTCCTCTGAAGCCAAGAATTATCTAGCTATGAGAACATTAGGTGGCGCCACACACATGTCAGAATAATAAATTATGCAATGTTCTAGCCTGCTGTTGTTTCAAGTTCATCTTTCTCATTGTAGTTGTTTAAAGTTCATAAATATCCATTCTTCAAGTACGCGTGTAAGTAGTAATTGATCTAACGAACTACGACATCCATTACTGGCATTAGCTCAAGACTGACAGTTTTACACTTGGAATTTTAATATGATTTACACTGTGCTTTCTGATTGCTTTTCATTATAAGTATTGTTATAACTGTGGATACGACTTATGTATAGTGACTAATGACTAGTTATGTAAATATTTGTTTATGCCAAATTTATCCATTTTGGGTATGATGATGGGTGAAGATGTATGAAATTGTCTGTGTCACGTGACATTAATAGGGAATGTGAGACATTAATTAAAAAACCTGTTTGTCTTTTAAGTTTGACAGTATGATTTTAAAGCGAACATTTATTAATACAAAAGTTTATCATTTTAATGTGTTGTATTACTTTGATCTTTAATGCTAATCTTAGTATTTCAACATGTAATGTAATTATAAGGTTTTAGATGAACATGCCATTATATGACATTTACTTTAAAACGTTTGTGTACATTTCCATTTTCTTCATACATGCAGTGTTGTACGAAATAAATTACTTAAAATTTTTTTTTAATTAGCCACCAATTAAAGAAGCAACATACAAAATTATGTAGAACTGATAGTTGGTATACAATATTGTGTCAGAATGGTTATTCATTCAACGATCCAAACATATTGATATGATGAGAAAGTGGACACCAGTATACTTGTAATGTACATATTTATAGTAGTTGTTTCTTACTTTAACTACTAACACACCCTGATAATGCAATAAGTATGACAATAAAAGCTTATAGTTCATCTTACATGATACACATGTCAAACATTCATCTTACATCAGCATGCGTTCAGCTGTGAACAGGCTTCTGTAAACAACTGCATAATAGTTTGCAGTTAAAAAGACCTTGTAAAAAATGTTTTCCATATACATAATAATGCTAATGACCTATACATGTCAAACATGCTTAGAAGACAGAGTTAAAAAAATTCTCTATAGGATATGTACCGTTTTTTTTACTTGTACCAACCACTCTTGTAAAAATGTACAAAATAAGTTAAAAATAGCACTGCTTACAGCTCTCTTGCAACCAAAACAATGGACGCACTGATATGAATGACTCCCACACAGCAGGTTGAAAACATTTAGTACTTCCGCAATATGTAAAAAAAATTACATTAACATTAATATTAGTCTATTTTAGGCCATGTACGTTTTTAGATCAAAATAAAAAACAACGTGTTTTGAAAACACTGATGGGGGTGTCTTTAAAGTGCTCTAACATGAAAACTAATTAACATACTTGATACAACCATACAACTGATACCATGAATCATGTCATGATGTATCTTAATAATAAACCTTTCCAATGATGTATAACACTTTATAAGTTTCTTTGCAATATTATAATAACTTAATTATCTCAAAATGGTCCAGCATAGCTATATGAAGTAGCTGTTAGTTATTTGGTATAGTTACCGGTGCAGTTTTCGACCCACGCCAGTTTTCGACCCATTGAAATCTCACTTGATATCGCGTTAGAGACATCAAAGAGTCTGTTTACGACAATAACGACACAGAGTCTTGTCTGAGCAAAATATATTTTTATATATAACATGGAACACGTTTATGATATACATACCTTGATAAAAAACCGAGTTTGCATGCTTACCAGACATTATTATTGAGCGTCTGCTAACGCATGTCTCGTTCTTGTCCTTTTTGTGGTAGATGTATGGCAAGCTAATCTTGTCATAAAAGTAGGAATAATTAAAATGTGTTAAATATACGAGAAAAAATGTACTACATTAACGTTATATATTCAATACAAATATATGTATAGGTGTTTTATAAAGCGCTATGTCAAGCCTGGTTGTTATAAAAAGTTTACATAATTGGAACAAAGTAGTAAAATTAAAAACGATTGTCTCTACGGCTTGCCATAAATATAGGTCGAATTCCGCCGGTTTCCTCGACTCGCGCGACTTGTCAAGGTTCAGACGTTCAATATCGTTTTTCACTCAAAACAACTGTTTTAATAATTTGTTTGTATTAAATAAACGAAGTAGCTTTTACTGATTTTGTATATCGATCTCTTACACAAAATGTTTCTTAAGATTTTTTTAAACGGCATATTCTATTAAGTAGGTCGAAAACTACACCGACCAGTATATATCGAGCTGTTGCACAACATGTTTCTTCAGATTGTTTTAAAACGGCATATTCTATTAAGTAGGCTGAAAACTACACCGATCAGTATAATCATAATGCAAAAAACCACACCAACCAGTCTACTTCGTCTTCGCCTACGCCACGGACTAATCGAGGCAGTGCCACGCAGCCGGCGAAACGACACGGACGCTGCTATAAGCGCATGCACATTTTATGAACTGACTCACAAACATAGTAGACGTCGAAGTTTCTGGAGGTCACACGTTGTCGGAAATTGTAAAAAGGAAGCGTTGTTTTACAACAGCTTGTTTCCAGCCTGCCATTTCCGAGCAGACGACGCAGATGTTTCCGTTGCAGCTATTGGATTGGCTGGTTCCCAACCCACCGTGTGTCGCCACTATTGCAACACCAGCAAGGAAGTAGCCTCGATCACCCAGACTTCGCGCTGTGGCGCCACCGTTTGTCGCACGCGTTTTCGTCTGGATGCATAGTGGGGTTTTCATTGGGACGGAAATTATGTATGCGCACAGATTATGGTAATCTAACATAAGCGCGCATACATAATTAGCTAATTATTAATAATAATAATAAACCTCTATGGGTCGTATGTCATCCTTTCTGATCACTAGCAGTAACCAGTTTGGTTTCAAGAGTAAGCTTGGTACTGACATGTATATATATATATATATATATATATATATATATATATATATATATATATATATATATATATATATATATATATATATATATATATATATATATATATATATATATATATATATGTCTTAAAAGAAATTGTTGATAATTACAAATGTTTAAATGGGTATATGTTCATGGGTTTCCTAGATGCTTCTAAAGCCTTTGACAGAATAAGACACTCTACATTGTGTAAGAAATTGATTGATAGACAAGTAC
This sequence comes from Lamellibrachia satsuma, assembly GCA_033239005.1. NCBI lineage: Eukaryota > Metazoa > Annelida > Polychaeta > Sabellida > Siboglinidae > Lamellibrachia > Lamellibrachia satsuma. Next base: position 8,116,337 of record BSQZ01000008.1, read on the forward strand.
CTAGTTATATTGTTAGAATTATGATCTACTGGTACACAAATCAAACTATGTTTGTACGCTGGTCTGGGATTTTATCTAAGGGATTTCAAGTCTCTAATGGTGTCAGGCAAGGTGGCATACTCTAACCATACCTGTTTAATGTATATATTGAGGATTTAAGTGCTGCACTAACAAAATGTCGCACTGGCTGTTGTATTGATGATATGAATATAAACCATCTCATGTATGCAGATGACCTGGTTGTATTTTCCCTTCGAGTGTAGGTTTGAGGGAGCTGTTATCTGTTTGTGAAACTTATGGCCTAAATCAAGATATTAAATTTAATCATAAGAAAATGTATGTCACCTTGCATTTAAGTTAAATGGAGATGACATTAAAGAAGTGAAAAGTGTAAAATACCTGGGTCATATTATATGCAGTGACTCTAAGGATGACAAAGATATAATGCGTCAGTGTCGCCAATTGTACGCCCGTGGTAATGTACTACTTAGGAAATTCTATATGTGCACAAATGATGTCAAGATGAAGCTGTTTCGTACATTTTGCTCATCTATGTATACAGCTCAACTGTGGTGGAATCATTCTGTATATAGCATCCACAGATTACATGTATGCTACAATAATGTGTTTAGACGGTTACTTGGACTACCCAAATACTGCAGCGCTTCAGCTATGTTTGCGGAGAGATTGACACCTGACTGTAAAGCAGTCATACGAAATATTGTATATAAATTTATGTAACGTTTACATAAATCTAGAAACTCACTCATAATTGCGGTACTTGGTACTGACCTCAGATGGAAATCAAGGATAAGGAGACAATGGGTAAAGTCACTTTATATACATTATGACCTTGTGTAATCATACAGTATGTATGTTTTTTTAACATTATTTGGTTAGCTGATTATATGGACCTATATATATATATATATATATATATATATATATATATATATATATATATATATATATATATATATATATATATATATATATATATATATATATATATATATATATATATATATATATATATATATATATTATATGTGTATCTGTGTCTGAATTAAAGAATTGAATTGAATATGGTGCCTATATCCTCAGGAACCTGACCTCAGAGGCGCAACAAAACATAATCATTAAGCATAATCTAATTAAGAAAATAAGAGTTAACTTTTATTAGTTGATACGATGAAATTCGAATTAACTTTAAATATTGATTATATTGACACTGAAACTCTCCGACTAAAAAGTTAAATCAGGCAAAACAAATTACTAGCAAGGAAACATCGAAACTTTTAGAAAGTCTCCGCTGTGTGGCGTCACCTTTTCTATATATTTTGGTTTAAGATTAGCATGCAAAGCAAAACTTTAAATAAAACAGATGACAATTGGACACGGAAGCCATTGGTTTATCGAAAGTCCAATGATTATTCACATAAGTATGTGTAACCCATCCATCTGAGATATTTGTCAAATATTCTTTTAAACATGTTCACGCTGGCAGCAGTAATCTGATCAGTGATGCTATCTGACGGTAGCAGTCAGAGAGACTCTTATCTCGGTGAGTTCACGAAGCCGGATGAGAGTCGGCTAAGCTAGACTAGTGTGAACGCAGTCTTACATCATGACCACTCACATTGCGGTTCTGGTCGAATAAAGGTACATTCTTGAATAGCGCGGTATCCAGTTGTTGTCACTGTTCAAAGCTCTTTAAATCTTCACCCCCCGCCTCCAACACCAACTGAGGCAACTCGACTTTTATGGGAAGCATACAGTCACGCTGCAAAGTTACGGCGCGAAGACTATTCATTGGCACCCATCACTGTTTTTAGCCAGGTACTCATTTATACAACTGGAGCAACGTGGCGTGAACGAAATTACCCAAGCTTGGAAAAGGAAACAAGAGGATTTTCTCGATGGAGAATCTAGTGTTCTAACCACTACGTCAAAACTCCCCACAAAGTAATCGAATGAACTTTGCTTTGAATTATTTGACAGGTGTTTCTCTCTTATCAATACGAGTAGGGAGGTGTTCGATATTTGTAATATTTTGGTTCTAGGACTTCGCCAGCATTGCCGCAGGCTCATGGGCAAAATGTATTATTTGTAACAATGATTTTGAAAAGTTCACAAGAACAGAAAAAACACCACAAGGGCTACTGAATAACTCGGCAAGTAAAGTGTATAAGAACAAACATATTACTAAATGGGATTAGCAGTGGTAGTTGACAGGAAAGATCAGAAGCGTGCAAGAAATCTTACACGATATTCCCACATTTTAAATAGCATTGCCATCTAGTATTACTTTAAACCTTAAGTCTGATGAAGATTCTGAAGCAGAAGTCAAACCATTGCGCAATGAAATAACTATCTAATTGTGAATAAGAAGTATGTTAAACAGTTACTTTCACCTAGCTGACGAATGTATTCAAAGTTAGTGGTTCATCCTGACTACGAACTTTACTTATTGTTTCGGCTGTTTCTATTAAGGTTGTAGTCATACAATTTAGCGGTAAGTTATTGTCATGGGATTTTAAGCAAAAGATGTGTCTGTGTGCGATTCCAGTATGCTGGTAAATCCCGGCATGTGCCAGGCCCTTTCAGCTGAGGAAGTCTAATCTATCCATATTGTAGGCTTACGGAATAACGCACTGACAAAAACACGGAGCACAAAGGTAACCGTTATAATCGTTTTATGATGTCCATTTTTTTTTTTGGCCGACGGACGTGGCACCAATGAACCGGGACGATAGGTCTCCTAGCACTGTCCGGGATGCCTTCCTGTGGTCGTCTAACAACATCCGGGTGCCACACGTGTCGTCCATCCATCGGAACTCGACGCGCGCGCACTTCAGTTCCTCGGTCCCTGCCTTGCCGTACCTGCCGCCGCCGCTCGCCGTCTCGGCTGAGCCCACGTTACCGCCCTCGCCGCCGTGGTCGTCGTCACTGTCACGGTCGCCGACGTCGCTCGTCTCGCCGTCTGCTGTTGCGTTCGCACAAGGAGAGTTGGGCGGAGGTGGCGGGCAGTCGGGCGTCTTACGAAACACGCCGAACTTACCGGCGATCATCTGTAGGTGACATTGTCGTTACGTTGGCTAAGGTTACTGTTAATGATGATGCTATGTGTTATAATTTTCATTGGTTATTGTGTGGTTGATGTTACTGCTCTCGTTGTGTGGTTAATGTTGTTGCTGGTGTTGTTGTTGTTGGTGGTGGTGGTGGTGGCGGTGGCGGTGGCGGTGGCGGTGGCGGTGGCGGTGGCGGTGGTGCTGCTGCTGCTAATGATGATGATGCTGTTGTAATGGCAGCAGTAGTCTTAGCTGTAACATCAACTTCGTAAGTAGTAGAAACAGAAGCAGTAAAATGACAGCAGCAGAAGCAACAGCAATATCAATCATGATAATAACAATTGTCACTTCCATTTATATTAGGCTACCTACGTACGGAATGTTGTGCGGGAAAAGACTGTTTTTCAAACAAATTACCCATATTAAAGGCATTATGCACACATTGCCTGTATAGCAGTCTTAGTACCATACTTGAAATACTTGAACGTACGTTAATTAATTATTAAATCCAAGTTAAATTATTATAATATTAAGGTACGTTGTCTTATTCGTCCCCACGTTGTGAACACGTTACAAATTGGTAGACCATATGAATAACGCGATACGCATTTTCAAATCGATAAACTTAACAGCCAATCAAAAATAATGTTCCGTACTTGCACGGGAGTCGTGTAGCCAATCGGTGACGCGTGAATCAGCCGGTCCGGTACAAGCTGGGGAACTGGCGAATACGTGGAAGAGTCTTCCCGCGTCACGAATTTAAGAACTCCAATTGTCGGCTGTTTTACTTCATCATGTGAGTTTTTCGATCGTTTATATTTTTGTATGCGTGATCTCGACCTTGGTGTCCCGAAAGAAACCTGTATGGCAAATTGCAAGAGTAAATTGTGCATTTACGAATCATCTATCAACATTTCACGTTTAATAATTAACTTCTGTGGCGCCTACGTCCTCGAGAATAAGATTGTCATTCAAAGCAAAAAAACAACAAATGTTAAGTGGACAAAAAAGCCACTGGCATGTCGAGAGTTCAAAGATTATTCCCCTGTGTGTAACCCGCCGATATATTTGTAAATTTGGTTTTAAACATATTCACGCTGCTAGCATTTTACACAACCAGTAAGTTAGATAATTTGTTCCATTCTTTGATGGTCTTCTGTGAGAATGAATACTTAGTATTTCCAAGCTATTCTGTTCCTTTACTTATTGGTATTTTGTGTCCTTTAGTTCTTCTATCTTTCTTAAAGTGAAAAAAAATAAATCTGTGCATATTTCCATAAAAATATTATATATTAAGCACTTCTATTTAATCTCGTTTTAATCTTCTTGTCTGTAGTTGTTTCGGAGCAATCATCGAGAGGCTGTTTGTTAAGATGTTAAATCGACCATCATCAAATCCAGTGTTGTTTCATTCTGTCCCCGTAATGGCTCGGTGTATATAACCTCCAGGAGAATACCAGTCTACTGGTCGGCCATATCTCCGCTACAAAGACACCTGCAAGCGTGACATGAAGATGGCGGGCATCAACACAAACAGCTGGGAGACAGCCGCCGATGATCGAGGCCATTGGAGGCTGACTGTTCAGAAGGGTATCAGAAGAGGAGACGAGAGAAATCCACACAATTGGTTGATAATAGGGACGACCAAAACAGGTATGTAAATCTTAGAACTTCTCAGCACACTGCCTTCATCTGCAGCAAATGCGACAGAGACTGCCATGCCAGAGTGGGATCAGTGAGCCAAACCAGATGATGCACAACACTGAATTGACCGTGGGCGGGACACTTAGCGCGAACTCACTAAGGGACCAACAGAACAAGTACAGGACAGAGAAGAGGAAAGCAGCATATAGAAGGACGGCGAATTGAAACCAGGGATCACGACGGCATAAAATGGAAACAACTGACCGAAGACAGACTATTCTGGAAGAAATGGTACTACCAGATTGACGGGTCGGTCTCGTTTGTCATGTGGCGCAATGTCTTTTCGACTGCAATTTCCCTGTGAAATTGAAACTACTATTTAGGAATCCCTGTGTTTTGCAGTGGCGGAGACGACAGAAGAACTAGAAAACAAAACTTCATAATTTTCGAATAATTCCACTTGTGGCATCTCCGCCTCCCCTTACCTCCCACCTTTATCTCTTTGTTATTGCCTTGCCTACTCCGTCTCACGTTTCTCACGGTGGACTGATAATCAGCGATGCATGCAATTCCGGATTCCAGTTCAAGAATCTGAATCAGCTTTCGATTCCGTTTCCGGAATCACCCCTTGCAAGTCTAGTGCTAATGTCCCAAATGGTGGTGCACTGTCAGTACCAAGAAGGGACTGCTTTGTGGTGCACTACAGTTTGACTGGAAGACCCCGGTGTACATATGTGTGACCGTATATATGCGGCTAAACAACCACGACATGTCAGTGTCAACTTGGTACTGCACCTAGTGATCGATGTAGCGAATGGAAAGACGACAACTACTCAAAACACACATCTTACAGACCTGTATGTGTTTCTCTGGTTTGCGAGCCCGCGATCGCGGTCGGCATATCTGCTCTGCTCTCGACGGCGTCGTCACATTTCTCCGGGGCGGTATTGATGTTTCCGTTGCGGCCAGTTGTGTTTTCATCGGGATAAATATCGGGTCCTGATGTCCATCTGTCGACACAGGCCGTCTAGTGAATGTCAGCTCTGACGTCATTGACGACAAAAGCCGCGTCTTCTTTGCTGGAACATTTAACCGCGGCGCCGCTTTCGTCGTCTTCGGGTCTGCTTTCGGTAGCTTGATGTCAGCGACTTTCGCGCTGCGATCAGTACTCCGCGGACCGCCGAGTAGGCGTTGGATTGTACTCGCATTGCGGATCAACGGTTTCGACGTTAGTCGTTGTAACGATTTGCTAACGATGTCGCCAGTGCAAGAAGCCGAAACGTTCTTGATGATAACTGCAGCCGAAACGATCTTGGCTGTCGCTGACGCCGAGAAGTTCTTAGCGGTAACTGCGACCGAGAGGTTCTTGGCAGTGCATGGCGCCGCGGACAGCGCAGTGTGGGCCCTCGGCGACGTCGTAACGCTCACATCGTAGCAGACTTCAGTGGGCGAGGCGGCGTTCGTGCGCGTTGATCTCACTGCTATAAGTGTATCAAGCAGTAATAATAATAATAATTAGAACAACAATAGTAAATAATACATGCATACATACATGCATGTGTGTATGCACGCATGCACGCACACACGCACGCACACCCACGAACAAACATACATTCTTACATGCATACATGCATACATACATACATACATACATGCATGCATGCATGCATGCATGTATGCATACATACATACATACATACATACATACATACATACATACATACATGCATGCATACATAAATACATGCATGCATGCATACATACATACATGCATACATACATACATACATACATGCATACATACATACATACATACATACATACATACATACATACATACATACATACATATATACATACATGCATACATACATGCATACATCACCATGAAAGAGAACAATATAATTTTTTTACTTGTTTAAAATAGAAAGGTACAGTAAGGCCACATCCGAATTATAGTGAGGCCACGTAGCCAATTAAAACACATGTAACATATTAGTTCCCGAACACGGCCAATCACTGCCGCGTTGACATACCTATATGCTCGGATGTACTGCGCCTGCTGAGGATGAACGTGTCCGTTAGAATCTTCTCCCGGCGGGACTCGAGATAAGTGGCCAGCTTTCGAGTGTCGGGAGAACAGTCCTCGACCATCACCAGTGGGTAGCGAAAGGCCGAGATTGGCCTGGCTTCGAGCATGCCTGTCTGAGGACTGGAGGTTGTCGCTAAGCGCTTCGCCTTGTCGGGTTGAGAGTGATCGATTTGACTGTCCCATGACAGTGACAGATTTCCGAGTGGACTTCGATTTCCGATCATTCCTGGTGGTGATAATAGCAGTCAAGATTTAACAAGATTGCCACCTATTCATCTATGTTATAGCTTAGATATCTGTCAATGTTAGCCTTAACATATTCACACTGCTAGCATTGTCACAATCATTTGATAGTTTATTCCAGTCATTTATCTTCCTGTGTGAAAATGAGTACTTTCTCATATCCAACCTACAGTGTTCTTAACTGATGCTGTTGTGTGCCTTCGGGTGCCTTCTTTACGTTTGAAGAACATGTTTCTATCAATATTCTCATAACCATTCAAAATTAAAAAATTAAAAACTTCAATTTCTATTCCTCTTAGTCTCCTGGTCTTTAGTATTGTCAAAATACACTCCATTAAGCGGTTTCCCAGGGGCGGATCTCGGCTTGTTGGCGAGGGGGTCTCAGTCAGTCAGTCGTAGTCATATATCATTCTACATACGAACCGGCGGGGGCGACACATGTGTCGTTCTACTTACATAAGGATTAATATTAACCGGCTGTTAAAACATCAGTCTTTACATTGACACTAGTTCTGATGTAGGCCTATATACGTATTCCTTAACCGTGATATTTGCCACGGACACATGGTGGTCTAAGACCCCCTCCATGGCTTAAGGGGGGTCTTGAGTCCCCTAAGACACCCCTGGATCCTCTGCTGCTTTCCTAAGGTCTCGCCTTTCTTTTATAAGTGGAAGTGGTAGTTACCCGCTGTCTTGTTGTGACATAATTGGGGTCAAATACATCTTTGTATTTAAATGCGGTGATTTTTGTCTGTCTGTTGTGTCTTATGCACGGCCGCATTTGTGGGGCGATCCGGAATAAACGTTGACCTAGGGGGCCCTTCTGGTGGACATGAGGGGTCGGATGCGGAACCATCCCCACAGTTGACCCGGGATTGCGGTCACAATTTCAAAAAGGCTGTATACTATGTCATCACAATGACAATAATATTCCTACACATTTGCTGCTGGATCAACGTTCAATACTTTTCAAGTTATTAGAGTTTACCTGTACCTAATAAAGGTGTCTATAAAAAATCGTCTATGCATAGCATGCCAAACAAACACTTGCTGAATTATAATAACAAGATTTGCCATCCAAGCCAAAGGCCCAGATGGCAAGTGGGCAAGGAAGCCATTGGCTTATCGAGAGTCCAACAATGTTCACCTACTTATAACCCGCCCTCCTGACATATGTGTCAACCTTGTTTTTAAACATATTCACGCTGCTAGCAGTTACACAATCTGTAGACAATTTGTTCCATTCATTTATTGTCCTCTGTGAGAACGAGTGCTTCCTGATGTCCAATCTGCATTGATCCTTTACTAATTTTACCTCATGTCCTCTAGTTCTGCTATCCTTCTTGAGTGAGAAAAACATATTTCTATCAATATTTTTATACCCATTCAATGTCTTAAAAACTTCAATCTGATCTCCTCTTAACCTCCTTGTCTCTAGAGTTGTTAAACCACATTCTTTCAGGCGTTCTTCATAACTAAGGTCTCTAAGTTCTGGAATCATTTTAGTTGCTCTCCTTTGTATGCGTTCAAGCGTATCTATATCCTTCTTACGATATGGTCTCCATGCTTGTATACAGTATTCTAAATGAGGTCTAACTATTGCTTTATAAAGAGGTATAATTAACTTTTTTCCCTTGTATGTTATGCTTCTTCTAATCAATCCAAGAATTTGATTACCCTTTGAAGCTGCAATACCACACTGCTCTGAAACTTTCATATCAGCGCTTATTGTAACTCCTAAGTCCTTTTGTTTTACAGTAGTACCCAGAACAGTATCTCCCATTTTATAGTTTACATTCAAGTTCCCATGTCCTGTGTGTAAGCATTTACATTTCCCAAAATTGAATAGCATCTGCCATTTCTCAGACCATTTCACTAATCTGTCTAGATCGTTTTGTAAATGTTGTTTATCACCATCAGTATTAACCTTTCTAAACAGTTTTGTGTCATCCGCAAATTTCAGTACGTTACTTGTTATACTGTCGTCCAAGTCATTGATATAAATTAAGAATAATATAGGTCCTAATACTGATCCTTGAGGTACCCCACTCAAAACCGATTTCCAATTTGAAACTTCTCCATCTACTACAACTCGTTGTCTTCTGTCAGTCAGCCATTGTTCTATCCAGTCAGTTATGCTATCCCCGATACCATGGGCTTTTAATTTAAGTAGCAATCTTTGATGTGGCACTTTGTCAAAAGCTTTTTGAAAATCTAAGTAGATAATATCTACTGGCGATCCCACGTCTATCCACTTAGCGATTTCTTCCAAAAAACATAACATATTTGTTAAGCATGACCTCGCTTTAAGGAATCCATGTTGAGATGAATTTAATAATTTATGCTTAACGAGGAAGTCCACCATATGGTCTTTAATTAACCTTTCTAATAATTTACAAATCACTGACGTTAAACTCACTGGTCTGTAATTCTCTGACTTATTTCTCGAACCCTTTTTAAATAATGGTATGATGTTTGCTTCTTTCCATTCAAACGGAACAACTCCCTCTTTTAATGACAAGTTGAATACTCTTGCAAGTGGTATACTGATTTGATCTACTGTTTCCATTAGTAATTTTGGAGGAATCCCATCCACTCCCGGTGATTTGTTATCCTTCATTGCCTTTATTTTCTTAGCTACCAATTCTGGAGTTACAACTAACGGTCCTAAATATTCAGATTTAGCCCCCTGAAATTTAGCATCAGCAACTGGTAATGAACTAATATCTTCTTTGGTAAACACTGAACTGAAGTAACCATTTAGGTTTTCCGCCATTAAAAACCCTGTGATATTATATTTCCAGCACTGTCTTCTAGAGGTCCAACCTTGTCTTGTACGTTTTGTTTACTCCTGACATATGCATAAAAACTCTTGCTGTCATTTTTTATGTTACATGCAAGTTTTTGCTCATAGCTTCTTTTAGACTGTCTGATTTCAGTTGTAGCTGCATTAAGTGCCTCTTTGTATTTTGCATAGTCTTCTTCCTTTCTGGTACGCCTATAAACCCTCCACATAGTTTGTTTTAGCATTATTTTTCTTATAGCCTCTTTTGACAAGTGTTTCTTTCTACACCGTTTTCCTTGTTTTCGGAAGGGAACAAATTTATCGATGATACTCTCAATTTCATATTTTAGAATATTCCAACATTCAATTGCGGTCTTATTCATCAGCATGTTATTCCAATCTAGCTGTGCTAAATATTTTCTCATATCTTTGTAGTTACCTTTGTGGAAGTTTCTCTTGTACGTTTTCTTATTTTTACTTTCTGATTTTACATTGATGTCAAAATGTATTTGATTATGGTCACTATTACCCAATGGTTCAAATATTTTTACATTGTCCACTAATTCTTGTTGTGATGACAAAACTATATCTAATACATTTTCTCCCCTGGTTGGTTCTAGTACGTGCTGAGTAAGAAAGCTATCCTGGATTAAACATAGAAATTGTTGATCCTCAATCCCTGTGCTCTCTAGAGAATTCCATTGTATGTGTCCATGGTTAAAATCTCCCATTATGATACATTCCCCTTTACTAACTTCCTTTATAGCGTTTTTTATTTTTGTGTTGTCCTCTTCGTTTATGTTTGGACTTCGGTAAACTAATCCAATAGTTAATTTTGAATTTCCTGAAACAATTTTGCACCAAACAGCTTCATCGCAATCTGCTTCTAGTTTTATTTCATAAGCCTGAATAGATTCTTTAACATATAAAATAACTCCCCCGCCCCTTCTTCCTATTCGATCTTTCCTAAACATTACGTATCCTGTCAGTCCTAATTCAGCATCTGTTATATCTATGTTGGCCCATGATTCAGTTATACCAATTATGTGAGGGTCAATATCTTCTACCATAATGTTTAATTCGTTTTTCTTATTTACTATGCTCCTTGCATTTAAACATACGCATCTATAACCTTTTTCAGAGATGTTTTTCGGATGATTTGATATTGATTTATCTGTGCTAGTGGCCTCTTGTTCTGCTTGAGACACCTCTAGGTAACCCCCCTGCACTTCTAGTTTAAAGAAAAATAACATTGCATCTATCTAGAGATATACATTATAATAGCATTGTATCGCTGTCAAAAGCTGCAGTTTTAACTAGAAAACATCACTGACCTATAATAATGTGTGGATCAGTGGAAAATACATATGCTATGGTTGTATTTTCTCGCAGTGCAACGCCAGGTTACTCTGCTACTACTCCGTAAAAACATAAAATATTAAAATAATATCATAATTATAATTGACTGGCAGTATTGCGTATTTAAATTTATATAGGCCTATTTGACATTATATTGATTACAAGTGTATGTGTAATTGAAAATTCAAAGTAAAGCATATTTGTATTTGACTTTTAAAAATGCAAGGTACCTGTATTTGATCGACAAAAACGTATTTTATCCCAACCGGCCATGTTGGATTGATGTTAATATCTTGTTTGCGCTTGCGAGAACGCTGGCAATGACACGTATAATTAACATGTAGCTGAATATATGTAACATATCCTAGACATCTGGCTGATGTGCAAAAGGTTATTAAAATGATCGTGCACGTTGCGTAACTATTTTCTGCAAATATTCACCACAGTTCACAAAATAAGACAACAATTATCGATACACCTTGAATACTGTGAGGCGTGTGTATCTACCAGAGCTAAACTCACAATTAAAAACCTTACTTGACTTGTCGGCATACGAATATCTAAACGAACGAGTAAGGGTTCACCCATGTTATAGAAAAGTTAAGAAGATGAATAAGTAGTTTGAACATCACCGTTCAAGGCACACTAAAAAACTAATGCAGTGGGGAATCTAAATGTTCATTTGAAATACTATTTATTCTGTAATTTTTTTTTATTTGCACATACATATAAACTTATAACGTACCAGAAATGTGTGGAATTTCGAGGTAAACGTCCTGTGTTTGAGGTATTTCGCCAAGAATATCTGGTTGGTTTGCTTTGTAGTTTGTCGCCGTGTTCTTCGTAGAGTCTTCTGTTTCCCGGCACTCTATATAGCTGTCAGACAGTCTAGGTTAAAGGTGCTTAATCATTTCGGTTTTTTAAAATCTCATTTCAAATGAAATTTTCGAAAAACCAAATCTACATAGTATCCACTACAACACGCTAGCTCGTTTGTGCAACTTTTGTATGTAGTTTCTGTGAAATCACCAGACAAACTATTAAATTAGTTAATGCTTGTTCAAGCATTTACTGAAGTGAAAATTAAAATGGTGAAAAATCACGATTTTTTCTTTGGTGAAATGTTGTAACTTTGTCATGTGATCGGCGAGAGGATGAAGGTCATGATCAGCATTGACCCTCACAGTGTTTACCATTTTGGATATCCACTATTTTGATCCTTACTAGATCTAACGACTAATGTCAATTACTTCAATGATTTGAACAAAAATAGGCATTTTTTTTATCAAATCGACTGCAGATGTTACACAAACTATTCACATACTACATATTTGGAACTCAATGAACAGGATTTGCGATAGGCTAAATCAGTCGAGGAAGCAGTTTTTATAGCCATCAGAGGTTAAGAGTCAACACGTCACAAACGTAGTGTCTCAACGTGCATCTAAATTAACAATGTTTGTGCTTTATGTTTGACGATATATTGCTGCGGTATATTTATGTTTTACGATATTTTGCTGCGGTATATTTATCTACAGGATTTGTATCAAACGAAAATTTGACAGACCAGTCAATCATCCGTTGAAAAACGTAATAATTCACATTCAAATGTGAAACTGTATGGGTCGGTCTTTAATTGCAGTAGAGCGATCTCTGTATGTCGTAAAAGTAGCAAACCCGAATGTATCGCCCAATATTGAGTTTTCGAAAAAATATGTTAAGAGGTCAAAGATCACGATAGTCAGCCTAACACGTTTTGTATGAATACTATGTTTAACCAACCGCGATTGTATACATACTAGTACATTCAGTCAGGATAGATGAAGAGAATTTAGACGACGTTGATGCGTTCATATACCTAGGAGCGGTGTTATCTAAACACAGGTTGACATCAAGAGAAGGCTATATTTGGCAAGATTTGCATTCGTAACACTCAAACAATTATGGAGATGTACCAAGACAAAACTGAAAACATTCAGGAGCAATGTTGTAGAAGTGCTGTTGCATGGAGCTGAAATATGGAGAATGACACGAGCAGATGAGAAGAAATGTGGAGAATGACACGAGCAGATGAGAAGAAATGTTGAGAATGACACGAGCAGATGAGAAGAAATGTTGAGAATGACACGAGCAGATGAGAAGAAATTGAACGTTTTTTCAAAGAACATGGCTACGAAGAATCCTAAAGATACATTGGAAAATGAAAATATCCAACCTATACCACCGCACTTACAAGTCACCAATCTCAGAATAAGTCAAGATCAGACGAACAGTGGCGGACCTAAGCTTGTTGGCGTCTCAGTCAATCGTAGTCATATGTCGTTCTACTTACGAACCGGGGGTGGGGGGTGGGTGGGGTGGCGTGACGACACGTGTGTCGTTCTATTTACAGAAGGATAAATATTGGCCGGCTGCTAATTCTTCAGTCTTTACATTGACACTGGTTCCTATGTAGGTTTATATAAGTTGTCCTTTAGCGTAATATTTGCCACGGACACAGGGTGGTCTCTAACACCCCCCTCCATGGCTTGAGGGGTCTTCAGACCCCTGAGACCACCCTGAATCCGTTGCTGGACAAAACAAACAAACAAATACACTTACAATATATGGGAATAACAAATATCGCTAACCTGGGCCCTGGAGGGAAAGGGAAAAGAGGACGGCCAATATCAACATGGGCCCTGGAGGGAAAGGGAAGAGAGGACGGCCAACATCAATATGGGCCCTGGAGGGAAAGGGAAAAGAGGACGGCCAACATCAACATGGGCCCTGGAGGGAAAGGGAAAAGAGGACGACCAACATCAACATGGGCCCTGGAGGGAAAGGGAAAAGAGGACGGCCAACATCAACATGGGCCCTGGAGGGAAAGGGAAAAGAGGACGGGTCAACATCAACATGGGCCCTGGAGGGAAAGGGAAAAGAGGACGGCCAACATTAACATGGGCCCTGGAGGGAAAGGGAAAAGAGGACGGCCAACATCAACATGGGCCCTGGAGGGAAAGGGAAAAGAGGACGAGTCAACATCAACATGGGCCCTGGAGTGAAAGAGAAAAGAGGACGGCCAACATCAACATGGAGAAGGACTGTTGAAGTAGAGAGAAACTAACTGGGAGAGAAGAGTTCTTGGAAGATGGCAGATAATGCAGCTAGAGATCGCACGAAATGGCGGAAGTAAGTAAGTAAGTAAGTAAGTAAGTAAGTAATTGTTGCAACGTGTGCAATATCCCGTAGGCTTAAAACAGTCGTCCAGTTTTCGAAAGAGAATTGCTGTGCATTCCCTTTAAGACCAACCTCAGATTGGCGAGCTTCGCTGTCACTAGTTTGCCGGTAGGTGGCATCTTGATCTTACTCCGTGATTTCGTGTGGGCGACCCTACTCTGCTGCGTCGCCTTACCAAGACGTGGTCGTTCCGTCGTCCCAGACTCCGGCTGCGACGTCGATACGCGTGCATCTGGTTTGCGCCGGGTGCCGACATGCCGCGGAGGACTGCTGGAGCCGGCAGACTGAACTTGTCGGACGGGACCGAAGTTCTCTGCCGCACGCCCGGTGTCTTTCTTCCGTGACTTCGTACGTGGTGATTTTGCCCTGCCCCGCGGTCCTAGATCAGGCGCGAACGAAGTATTTTAACTTATTATGTCAAACATTTGAAGGGGTAACCCATTTTGTAATGAGGTGTACTGAACAAATTAAAGTATTTTGAAAACACAGTAAATAGCATGAACTGTCCAACTATCGCGAACACCCACACATCAGCATATTCTTTGTGATGTGTACGAGTGGCATTTCATTGTGTTTGATCATAACCTTGAATACCAGGCTTGTTGGCAAGTTACAAACTGGCAAGCTAACTCTCAAGTCACCTATAAATCATAGTCAGGTTTCGAGTCATGTCTCTGAATAACAAGTCAAGTCGCAAGTCATGCAAACTGGCGGCTCGACTGCCACTCGAGTAAGCCCATGCGACTCGAATAAACAAGTCTGATGATTACATCAATCAGAGCTACTAGAGCTGTGCAACATTAAGTTTAGCTCCAACGCCACGTCCATTTCTTGCAACGCTCTCACGCCATTTCATGTCCATTTCACAGAGAATTGGGTTGGACACAATGGATGGTTGCCAGTGGACGAAGTCCGCGCGTTTCAATAGCTGACATAACACTGGCACAACGCCTTGGAGATTCACACAGAGTGCCATAGAGTGCAGCCTCAGCGACACTCAACTGTGGTCGTCTTACAAACTGCTCGTGGACACGTGCATTTCCAGAAGCGGTGTTTATTCTCAGACTCAAGCAAATGTTGCCATATTACATTTCTATCTTGACATAGCACGATGTGTCTAGTATTTGAGGCTAAAGAATAATAACATTGGGTGCAACCATATACGTAAATGTGTTCCTTGCATTTCTAGGTTGGATTTCGAAATGTTAAAGTGAAACAAGAGTCATGGTTTTGGGGCTAAGCACCGAACATAGTTAATAAAAACTGACCACGCGCAACTAAAATCAAGCCTATCACTCAAGTGGTTTACTCAGAATGTGTCCCAAAAGTGGGATATTCTGGTCAATTTATTTTCCGTTATCATGGCTGCTGACATGTTGACCAGACGAACAATAAGTGCTTCGTAGTTCTTGGAAAAAATTAGCAGTTAGACTTTCGGTACGACATATTAAGTGGTTCGACTTAGATCGAAGGGTCTGCGGGTATACATATACATGATTTCAAATTGGAAATCTGTTTTGAGTGGGGTACCACAGGGATCAGTATTAGGCCCTATATTGTTTTTAATATATATAAATGATTTGGAAGATGACATATCTAGCAAAGTACTCAAATTTGCAGTTGACACAAAAGTATTCAGAAAGGTTACTAATGATACAGATAAACAAAGTTTACAGGATGATCTAGATAAATTAGTTAAATGGCCCGAAAAATGGCAAATGTTATTCAATTTTGGGAAGTGTAAATGTATACACATAGGACATGGAAACATGGACGAAGAATATAAAATGGGGGTGCTGTACTAGGTAGAACCACACAAGAAAAGGACTTAGGTGTAACATTTAGTGCTGACATGAAAGTTTCAGAGCAATGTGGTATTGCTGCTTCGAAAGGAAATAAAATTCTAGGGTTAATTAGGAGAACTATCATGTATAAGGAGAAACAGCTAATTGTACCCCTGCACAAAGCAATAGTTAGACCACATTTGGAATATTGTATTCAAGCATGGAGACCATATCGTAACTAAAATGCAACTAAAATGATTCCAGAATTGAGAGACCTTAGTTACAAAAGTCGCTTATTACAATGTGGTTTAACAACACTAGAGACCAGGAGGCTATGAAGAGACCAAATAGAAGCGTTTAAAATAGTGAATGTTTATGAGGATATTGACAGGAATATGTTCTTCACACTTACAGAAGGCAGTAGAACCAGAGGACACAAATCAGCATTAGTTAAGGAGCAGTGTAGGTTGGACATGAGAAAGTACTCTTTCTCACAGAGGGTGTTAAATGAATGGAACAAACTGCCAAATGGTTGTGTTAATGCTAGTAGTGTGAATATGTTTAAAAATAGAATTGACAGATATTTGATAAGGGCGGGCTACACATAAGTGAGAAAATATATAGATCTGATCTTATCAAACGAGCTCAGATACACAGCTAGCTATATTATTGTAATCCCATTCTTATTATTGGGACAATTAGCAACTCATTCAGTCCTTTAATGGCATTTATATTCTTGAAATGCACATGTTATGAACGTTTCTTAAATATTTATATATTGTCCATGTCTAGTGTTATATATAATAATATATCTACTATGTTTTATTTTAACATTGACCGTTATCTGTTTCTGTTATATGAATCTACTATCAGACTGACCACATAAATAAGAAAGATAGTTGAGAAAAAGATAATTAAATAGTTCAAAATAAAACACACTATTCAACATTTATGAAATACCTCACGGGACGCAAATACGGAAAACATTAACTTCCACATATTACATCACATATATCACCTTACCATATACCATGTATAAATCGTGTACCTAACGGACTGAACAACTTCAAGCGCTGCGCTGTGTTTGTCCGCTGTTCGCTCGAGTCGATGCCGTATTCTTCGAGACTGGTCGATTCGCTCTCTAGCACGGCGCTTTGCGCGTCAATTTCTTCGAACGCCTCGCGTAGAAGCTGCGCTTGGTTAGAATGTCTTTCGTATTGAGCGCGACATTGCTGACCGTACAACTTAACAAGCTGCTCGCACGGTGTGCCGTACAGTGACGACATGGTCGTCATCTGATCCGTTCTGTCCTCCTCTGATTCGAAGTCGGCTTCAGGAGTTTCATGTGACGCCGCCTGGATTGGTTCTGTCGCCGCGGCGGCTGTTGTCGGGGGTTCGTCGGGAGCTGGCTGGACGTCGTCCACTTCACAAACATTAATGGCGACAGTTTGAAGAAATCCCGGCGCAATCTCATTTCCTGCTTCGCACGTTTCATCGGCACAGTCTGCCTCTGGCACAATGAACCTGACGGTCGCAGGGTTAGTACTGGTCTTTCTTGCCTTCACCTTCTGCTTCGGCTGCGGATGTTGGTTGACGACACGGCGCTCCAGCTCGATCAGATTGTTCTGCAGACGCAGCATGCCTGGCAGCGCGCCATCTGGCGGACACATCTCTTTAGCGATATCGCGCTCCACCTTGTAGCGGCCCGGCCTCGCATCCGGTGGCTCTTGGAGCTCCGGCTCCAGATCGGCGACTTTCGGATCGTTCCTCGACGTTGATTTCTTCTTGTTGCTGCAGTCAACGCCAGACGACGAAGCCCGCGACACCACGCCTGCTGAGAACAAACACAACAGTGTAGTAGCCGTGAAATTAAAACTCCCTCCGCATTTCTTTTAGTTCACGGCGAATCAAGTTCGTTAATGCTCAAATCTGCAGTGCATGACTAGTTTTAATAATATGTGCAGTCGGTGTATTGGAACTTTTGAAAATAATCATCGAAAGAATTGGCTTTGCACATGCAAGCGACGCACTTCTGCATCTTCGGCTAAACGGTGTTAGATTATCTGCATTATGCATTTCAGGTTTGACATGGCTAATTTATCATAAGAAACATTTTCACCTCACAACCCGATCGTTTTTCTATGGTTAGCCGCCATTTACGTTAATCGTTTGACCCGATCGAGTTGAATCCGGGGGTAAAATTCAGATAACATTCATGGCATCGTTCACGATCAAGGCTATGTGTATGGACTAAGACACTGTGGTAGGGGAAGACGGGGGTAATTGCACTAAGTTGTAAAAAGAACTTCCAACAAACAGAATAAATAACAACTACTACTACGGATACTGTTGTGCTCATTTTGTTGTTCAACGTACGGCTGCAACTGAGAAAACGTGCCATGTTTGTGTTGGCAGCCTTGCCAAAGCACTTGCTGTTTTGCATCTTGACATTTACGTAACATCACTGGAAGTTGTTCTCGTGTAGCTATGCTTTACCTTTGCTCGAGCGACGCGGTTTTGGTAACCTAACATTGCGAGATGCCGAAGTGTCCGAACCTGTGTAGTTATTCATTTACGCGTCTACGATCGGTGAAAACATATGACACTTTCTTTATGACATCGTCCGTTGCTGGATTGATCAGCCAAAAGTGAACGGCCATTGTGGGCAGTTTTTTACCACGTCACCTACGTCTACTGTGACGTGTGACGTATGACGAACGAAGCCATTAATACGCAACGCGTATGCCGAAAGTTTGGACATGATTACAGCAACATTCATTCACTCAGCGAAGTTAGACCGCTAACCCATATATCCGGCTGCGTGCGCAAGATAGCTTTTTTATTTTCCGGCATATTTAAGGGTGCTTAATCAATTCGAATGTTTTGCTAGGCTCATTTAAAACTAATTTTGCGAAAAACCAAACCTACTAGTATCCACTGCCACATGCTAGCTCGTTTGTGCAACTTTTATATGTAGTTTTTGTGAAATCATCAGGCAAATTATTAAATTAGTTAATGCTTGTTCAAACAACTGAAATGAAAATCGAAATGCTGAAAAAAACATGATTTTTTCCGTTGATGAAATTTCGTAACTTTGTCGTGTGATCGGCGAGAGAATGGAAGTTACGCCCATGATCAGCATTGACCCACATAGTGTTTACTATTTTGCGGGCGACTGATTGACCGACTGAGCCTCCCTTAATCTATAGGCGGCTCGTGGAAAGTTCCAGGGGTAAGACCACAGTTGACCTTCCTGTTTATTGTTTCACACGAATGTAGGGCGTATTAAATTGCGATGTGTGAATTTAAAGAAATCATATGATGTGACGTAAGTGCAATTGAGCAGGCATATTCACAGGTTTGTTTGTAGAAGCTATTGGCTGTGAAATTGTGCATTTTTTGAGAGTTTAAAAGGCGGAGGGTTTTATGGGAACTTTTCTGCTATGGGCCACGTGGGCGCATGAATACAAGGCTATTTTTGTCAAAATTGATGGGCACCGCACGTCGGGGCGTTTTAAAAGAGCTGGAGGTATGTGATTTTGATAAAACTTGGTCAGCATGGCAATGAGATGATGGCAGTTGCTGTGAAAAAGTTTCAGAATTTTTAGTGGTCACGTTTTCTTATAATCTAACAAAACGTTAACATGGCCACCAATGCAATTTTCAACTGTGGTCTGACTCCTCCATTATGATTGCAATTCACCAACGAGTAATATATAGCGAATAGGTGTGCGTGTGTGTGTGCGCGCGCGTGTTTGCACGCATGTGTATATGTATGTTGAGCTAAGCAATGTAAATTTGTTTCGTTAGTAACGATATGATTTTTAACCCATTGAAATTTAACGGTTTGGGTTGATTTTTGTGAAAATAATTAGGGCCTATATACGCCTGCGACATGTCCAACAATGTCTACATTTCCACTGTTTAGACATAAATACGGCTAATTGCAAATGGCTGTCGTGAACAGTTAATTGTATTCGAAACTGTTTGCTAAATCGGTGCTCAATACAGATCGATAGCTAATGAAAACATTTGAAGCCTATCGTGGTGCAGTTCGTGAGGTCGTTATGGTTACCAGAAACTCGCAAAACCTCACTACGTCACAAATTGGTGCTAAAAAGTGATATACCTGTTAGGACCCTATCTCACTCACTCACCCACTCACTCACTCACTCACTCACTCACTCACCCACCCACCCACCCACCCACTCACTCACTCACTCACTCACTCACTCGCTCACTCGCTCGCTCACTCACTCACTCACTCAATCACTCAATCACTCATTCACTCACTCACTTACTCGCGTACTCACTTAATCATTTAACCATTCATTCAATCAATCAACCAATCAATTTCGCTCCCCCTAGAGCTCAAGACGTCAACAAATCTCCTCCAGATTTGGGCGATCCAGTCGAGTTCATTCCCAAGTTTATTCAGCCAGCTTAATTTCTTCTTCCACAGTTTCTTTCCAGGTGCCAAGTTGTCTGCCTCTTCTCTTTTACCAGGTGGTGTCCTTTTCAAGACGGAGAACATGGCCAAGTTGTCTCCACCTTCTTCTTTCACCGCGACGAAGACGTAGTTGGTGTTGGTTCGTTCGGAGATTTCCTTGTTGTACACTCGCTGCTTCCGTCATGTTCTAAGGATTCGCTTGAAGCACCTTCCCTCTGCATCGGCTTTCAATCTTCTCTTTGTGGTACTCCATGCTTCAGTAGCACACAGTAACACTGGGCGGAAATGGGATCGGTATGTTTTCAGTTTGGTCTTTGTATTGAGAGTAGTGGATTTGTTGAAGGCTTGTGCTGCCAAACCAATCATTGTGGAGATTTTTTTTCGATGTTGCTCTCTACTGAGTGTTTCGTATAAACGCCGGACGTGCGGTTCTGTCGGGATGTTCAGGTGGAAGATTAAATCCCCAGCAGTAATAATGCTTTGCGTATCCAAAAATATATCGTTTAAATGAGCGGACCACTGATAGAAGAAAACCTTGTTGGAGAAACCATTTTGCTTCGATGGTGGATGACGATACACGACACACAACCTGAAGGTGACACCACATGTTGCTATATAGTATTCGCTATGTTCAAAATGACTGTAACTTACGCGAGTTGGCGTCATCTTTAAGGTCAGGCCTGATTTGTACAACACCGCCACTCCACTGCCGCGCTTTCCACCAAGTTGTGACACGGCATGAAATCCGTATCCTCGCGGAACTAGCGCGCTTACAACGTGATCGTCGATGACGCTACCGAGCCACGTCTCTGTCAGGGCTAAAATGTCTATGTCCCTCGAAACCACGACGTCAGCGACAGAGAGCATTTTATTGTTAACTGAACGTACGTTCGTGCAATGCACGTCCAATTGTATGCTCCGTGGACGACCTGTGCAGTTTGTAACTTGACAGAGTTTGGCACAGACGGTTTGTGCTTGGTCAGTGCGCTGAGAGAAGTGACATGTTGTAATGAATGTAGAAGTATATCTTAAAGTGTCAATCAGGACTACTGTGAGCTTCTTAGCTTCCACAAAAAGTCTGGTTTCTACATAAATAATTCCATTTCATTCCATTATTGTCTGATTTCTCAGTAGCCGAAGGAACCATTGACAAACAAAATGCAGAAATTATCGTGCAGCAGCCCAAAGACAACGGTCGGCGACTGTTCAACCGGGGACCGTGCAACAGCCCAAAGACAACGATCGGCGACTGTTCATCCGAGGACAGTGCAACAGCCCAAAGACAACGGTCGGCGACTGTTCAACCGGGGACCGTGCAACAGCCCAAAGACAACGGTCGGCGACTGTTCAGCCGGGGACCGTGCGCTTTTCGTGAGCACATTGCGCGTGCACACAAAATGAGCGCCTTGCGCATGCACACAAAAATGCGTCTTGCGCATGCACACAAAATGTGTGCCTTGCGCTTGCCGCGAACGTGAGGGCAAATCTCCCGGGTCAACAGCAACTACAGCATTCTGTCGTTGACACTTCGTTCGTTGTATAGCCGCCTGTCGTAGCAGTCTAGGTTGCGTTGTTGGATTGCCATTGCTGTAGGTTGCTGGCTATTAACATTTATAATTGGAAGCAGACAGACTGCAATTGCAACAAAAAATGCAACATTTTTTGAAACGTTGTGTCGTACGTATAGGTTTGTGTGGA
Source organism: Lamellibrachia satsuma (assembly GCA_033239005.1). NCBI lineage: Eukaryota > Metazoa > Annelida > Polychaeta > Sabellida > Siboglinidae > Lamellibrachia > Lamellibrachia satsuma. Next base: position 8,138,682 of record BSQZ01000008.1, read on the forward strand.
CTGATGTAAAGAATTATCTTTGGTGAATGATAAACATCATTGGATTTTTTTTGGGAGTAAAGGATATAATTGTACACTTCACTGACCTCGCTAGCTGTCCTATATAATGTGTTCGAGTTTGGAAAAAGGAAGAGGCATTATGAAAAAAGGAAATATATGACATCAGCATGAAAAAAGGAAATTTTATTTGTATATTTCGTAGTATGTTTTAACCAGCAGAATATCAAGAACCCCCTTGCGATAGCCTTGCACTTGTTTACCTGCTTATGTACGTTAAGCAACAAAACGTACATAAGCAGGTCATCAGCAGTAACTGTGGTTAAAGGACACAACAATTATATCGTACAAAACGTTCTTTCAAAATGTGTTCAATTCCATTAATTCTTTGCCTGCGTAAAAATGTATTGACATAAATGGGGAAGAAATAACATTAAATGTGTATTTGAGAGCCGGGGACAGTGCAACAGCCCAAAGACAACGGTCGGCGACTGTTTAGCCGGGGACAGTGCAACAGCCCAAAGACAACGGTCGGCGACTGTTCAACCGGGGACAGTGCAACAGCCCAAAGACAACGGTCGGCGACTGTTCAACCGGGGACAGTGCAACAGCCCAAAGACAACGGTCGGCGACTGTTCAGCCGGGGACAGTGCAACAGCCCAAAGACAACGGTCGGCGACTGTTCAGCCGGGAACCGTGCGCTTTTCGTGAGCACATTGCGCGTGCACACAAAACGAGCGCCTTGCGCATGCACCAAAAAATTGCGCCTTGCGCATGCACACAAAATGTGTGCCTTGCGCTTGCCGCGAACGTGAGGGCAAATCTCCCGGGTCAACGGCAACTACAGCATTCTACCATGGACACATCGAAGGTTGTATAGCCGCCTGTCGTAGCAGTCTAGGTTGCGTTGTTGGATTGCCATTGCTGTAGGTTGCTGGCTATTAACATTTATAATTGGAAGCAGACAGGCTGCAATTGCAACAAAAAATGCAACATTTTTAGAAACGTTGTGTCGTACGTATAGGTTTGTGTGGACTGATGTGAAGAATTATCTTTGGTGAATGATAAACATCATTGGATTTTTTTTAGAGTAAAGGATATAATTGTACACTTCACTGACCTCGCTAGCTGTCCTATATAATGTGTTCGAGTTTGCAAAAGGAAGAGGCATTATGAAAAAAGGAAATATATGACATCAGCATGAAAAAAGAAAATTGTATTTGTATATTTCGTAGTATGTTTTAACTAGCAGAATACCAAGAACCCCCTTGTGATAGCCTTGCACTTGTTTACACACATATAATTATTAGGATATACATTTG